>JAPZDY010000004.1:15739130-15785379 GCA_029783645.1 Ctenochaetus hawaiiensis | reverse complement strand
AAAATCTTTTCCAAGACTTCCATTTGAAAAGAAAAATAACAGCATTTGTTGTTTTGTTCTGATGCCTAAACAAATAACTTAATGTTTACAATTACCTGGCAATGACCTCTGAAAATAAACAAGGAAGTTGATGGATGAATGGATCAGCAGTGTGGTACCTGAACTCAACCCAAAGTCTTTCCCTGACCTGGAGGAACTTATCCATCAATGCTGATATTGTATGTTTTTTGTGTGTCTCATATGCACTGTATGCTCTTTTAATGATATATGGTAAAATTCTTCCAGCTGTTTCAATATGAGTCTGAGACTAAAGAGACTTGAGGTTAAACTACCTGACAACAGACGTATGCATGAGCTTGATTGATCATTCATACACACACACACTTGTCGACACACCTGTATACATTCCTAAAAATCGAGGATAGTCTACAGTTTTAAAATACAGTTCTGTTTTTCCAGGTGCCTCAATGAAAGAAAACTCTGCCAACTCTCCTCACAAGCATGCTTGATGTGTGGGTGTGCATGTGTTAACACTTAAAAATGCGTGTGTGTGTGCGTGTGTTTGCATGTGTGTATTTCCTATAATTACATAGTGATGAGGGAGTAAATGTGCTCAGCCTAGCTGATGTGTGCTCAGATAGACACCTGCAGACTGTGCTCTTTCTCCCTCTGTCCTCACCTCAATATGCACGTTTTTTTTTATTCATAGTGTTTCTACTTGTTATTCCTTCAATGTCCTCCTTCCTCCCTCTTCTTCATTCCCTCCTCCACCTCTTGGTCCTCTGCCTCCTCCTCATCTCCATCTTCCCAAACAGGATGCTGAATAGTTGGTTTAGCTGGAGGGATTCCTGGCAGAGTGATTTGATTGTGATGTAATGTAAATCACATTGCCAGGGATTTCCAACCAGCTACAGCTGAAAGCCACACTGGTCTCCAACACCTGACGACTGCTCAGCAAACGTCCACATTAGCTAAAGTCACGCTTCTACATCATTCTTTGAATGTTTTGCCACAAACTTCCTTTGTGACACAAGTTCTCGCTCATAATCACCTCATGTTTTTAGAGAACAGTTTGACATTTTGGAAATTCCCTTGTTTGCTTTCTTGTTGCTGAACATCAGCTAGCTTACATAGCTTAGCTGGAGTACTAGAAACAGCTAACACAGCTCTGTCCAAAAGTAAAGAAATTCATCTCCTTGCATCTCTAAATTTCAGTAGTTAACATGTTAAGCCTATGTTCTGTTTGCTTTACAAAATAAAAGCATTAAAACAGGTTATTTGTAATAAAAGTTTTTTTTAAATTAATGACCGTTAAAGGTGCTTGTAGGTGAATTTTGTTACTTTTGACAGAACCAGGTGAGCAGTTACCCCATTTCCAGCCTTACCAAGCTAAACTGCTAAGCTAAGCTAAATGGCTGCTCAGGTTAGCTTCATACTTACCATGCAGACACTAGAGTGGTATCAGTCTTGTCGTTTATCTAGCTTAGCATTCACATTTTCGGTGGGTTTGTCCTGAGTTTGATGGAGGTGCAGGACTTAGCTCGCTCCGTGAACAGTTCAGTGAAAGCCTGTGTTCACAGTGGCTAAGTTCCGCTCCTCGCAAGCCTTTCCAACATTTAAAAGCCGCTAAAAACTGTAAGAAGTCAACACAGAAGCAAATGGTTTTAAGTAAATTATGTGCTGCTGTATCCCACTCTGCAGACACGTAAGGGGCTTGATTTCAAAGACACAAAGAGAAAAAAAACACTGGATTTTGTGGTTCATCTTTGCATTTTTTAGTCCAAATAATAAAGATGTTAAGTTATATACTCTTCTTGCATAATAGACATAATTGTTATGTGAAATATTGTAGTAAAATGTTGCTAGTAAACATTCATGTTTGGTTATGAGCATTAAATACAATATGTGGGATAGCACAATGAGACAAGGGCACTCAGACAGGCACCTTCTTTTCTATCTGTTCATCTCTTATAAGACAAAAAAAGGATGATGGGTAAGAGAGCAGGGCAGGAGGCAGCGAAGGGAAGGGAGGGTTTACTCATACAGGAAGGAAGTACAGGAAATGTCCCATCGGGAAAGCTAGTAGCCAATGTAATTTTGATTCCTGAGCTCATTTGCTGTCTGGGTGGTCATGAAAGCAAAGCACTGAGTTTTTGTGTGTGTGTAACCATGTGTATGTGTGTGTCTGCAACAAGTAAACATGCAGTTACTTATATGTGTGGGAAAAAAAATAAAAGATCCCTATTTCCCTATTGACATGTATGTTGTAGCTTTATATTGTTGTAGTGTTACTGTACTCTCTAATGTGCTCTCTCTCGTATGATTCTTCTGAATTATGTTTTTTAAAGTGCATTAAAAATAGAGCTTTCATTATTAGAATCATTCAAAGGTAGCAAAGAAACATGACTTCAATGTAAAAAATGATTCATACAAGCAATGCCACTTCAAACAGGCAGAAATAATGGAAAAATAAAAAAATAGGAAAAATTAATGAAAAAGTGGTGCTTACAGTATTGAAATGCAAACATCTCCATCTTCATTACCTCACTGTGCACAATGTACAGTGGAAGTACATTCTATTGAAGATATGTTATGTAAATGATCCAGTGGTGACATTTTTTTCTGAGAAAAATGATGCTGTTGAATGGCTTGAATGTTTTTCGTCAGTGATGAAGGTTAGAGGGGTAGCACTATGTCTGTGTATCTCAATGGATAGTACTCTAAATGAGAAAATGCCTTTTATTATTGGGTGAACCAACTCTTTTACTTGAATTAATGGTCCCTTTATGGACATTTTTTCTTTAATTTTACTCAAAATAATGAAGATTAGAGGAATAAATTGGAGGGATGTTCTCTGTTTAGGTAAGACAGAGTTTGTCCTTCAAATGTCCAGGGTTTCTGTCAGAGTATTTCTGCTGTTTGCCTCTCCCTGTGGTAAAAGTGAGGTGGTGCAGGTGCCTGGGCTCAACCTCCTGTGCCTACTGAGCTGATAACAGTTAGATGTAAAGCAAACACTGGCTCAGTTCAGCAGGAACCGGAGTTAGGCTCTCTAGAAACAGCGCCGGTTTGATCGGCTGGTGCAAACGACAGACAAGATGACACACCATGTGCACTAGTGATTCATATAGGATGTGACTTCATTGTTTGCCATGAAATAAAAAAAATATTTATATATATGCGTAAGCTTTTGCATCTGTTGAAATGAAGCTGGCTTATAAGTGTTTTTTCCTACTAAAGTCGTCTGTATTTTCTTCACCGCTTTAAAAGGCCATTAGACTTTTTCCACAAAGCCTCATCAAGGCCATTTCTCCAAGAAACAGGGTGAAATCATCCATTAATTGGAGCTGAGGAAGCACAGAACTCACATAAATGTGGCCACACATCCTCTCTGAATTTAAGCCGCTCACTGTAAAGCAAATGATGGAGGAAATCTGCTTCTGTTGGTTTGGTTTTACGAAAAGATCACAGGAGCAGAGTTTTTCCAGTTGTACTCTCTACACTGCAGTGCACAGAGCTTCCACGAGGACTCCTTCGGGTGCAATTTAAGTGACATGTGATGAGCTTTAATAATTGTTTGACATGCCTTTGTTGTTTTGCCACGTTTTGCAGCACATGTTAGTTCCCTTGAAGAGCCACGTCTCCTATACAACTAATTTGCAACCACTGACACGTTTATAGATTTTGGTTGTCTGAGTTACTTTCTGTGTTAACATAAAGAAAAATGTTGTTAATTAACCTGTCAAGTTGAAAAAATTATGATGTTAAGCGAGTCGGTTAAACATTCATTGTATTTCACTGTACATGTATTTGTTTCAGTATTTTAAGGTGTAATATTCTACTTAAGTTTACATTCACATTTTTTTGTTGCTTTATGTTTTATTAAAAACTACACATTCTGTTCATGACAGGTGCTTGATAAAGTTACTGAAAAAACAATGTTTACTTGATATCCGTTTTTAGTTTTCAAAGAGTTTATTCAATTGTCATTTAATAAACTACATTGCAAAAATGTTGAATATTAATCCTGTGACTCCCAATTGTTCTGACTTGTGACCTTTTTCAGAGAATCAGTGTTCAGTCAGGGCCTCTTATAATGTTTCACATGTCTGCGAGTTGTCAGCAGCCAATCCAAAGACATATTTCCCCATCATACTTCTCACATGGTTTATTTAAATGAGAGTCAAAGCCCAAAGAGGCATATTGTGCTTTAAAAAAAAAAAAAAATCAAAAGAAATATTGGAAAAATGATTAAAAATTAAAGTGTACATTTGTGTATCAGAACTTTGTTTTGTCTCTCTTTCTTACATCATTGATTATCACATGTTGTACCACATTTACAGACCAGTTCCAACATTAAAAGGCTACTAATGCACTGATGCTTGAGTGTCAGCTATCTACAAGGGTTCATTGATAAGTTCATGGTCTAAGTTCAGAAGAGTAATTTTCAGAAAATGTAGCACATTAACTTTTTCAACAAATCCCTCTCTTATGTTTACACACTCAGCACAGCGCTTATCTTAGAGCCTTTCTTTGTAGAAGTCAACATCGAAGGTCTCCAGAGAGCTGGCCACAGTAGAGATGAAATTATCATCTTTAGTAAAATTAAGACCACTCAAAGAGTTGAACTGCACCTCATGAAGCAACAGGTGTATAACTCAACTCTGCCTACCCGTTCAACTTATCAGTAACCCCTTTTGCCAGTGTTTTTACAATATCGTTCACAGGGTCAGTTTTCTGTGGAGTTTTACTGCAGAGTACTTCCAGTAAAACTTAAATTTCATCATTTTAGGTGGTGAGGGGGATTGCCCACAGGGAAGTGCTGAGAGGAAGTCAGCATGGAGTTGTTAAACCACTGCTGGAACGTACAGATTCAGGGGCTTCGCTGAGCACAGGGACGAGGCTGCTAAGCTATTTTAGAAAACACTGAGACCTTTTTGTTCAGCACTTTTCTGACAATAAGACAATAAATCCCAACAAATTGCCCACTTGGTGCAAATGCTAACATCCTCAGGTCACATGAATGAGTTCGCTGTATGAGTAAGCAGAAAATTTGTTTATATTAAACCCTGTTACATGTTGTAATTTAATTCTAAGCGAATAGGAGGACATTTAAAGGGATTATTAACATATTTGTCAATTTGTCGACAAGTACAACTCCTCACATGAAACACTTGCAATGTGTGTTTAATAACTGCTCATACAGTTTTTATATATGCATAAACATGACATATCTGTAATTATATATGACATTTTATTCTTTTATTCCAACTGTTCATAAAAGGGTTTGACACTTATGAAGATATCTGATTAAGATTAAAACTGTTCCACTTACTGATTTTACACTAGTTACTCATCCTTTTTATTACGAGTTGTAGTTGTTAAATGCCCCAAATACTAAAATCTTTATACATTTCCTTACAACAGCATCATATTGGATAATTATGTTTTATAAAAATGTAATTACTGATAGTATGCAGCTTAAAAAAGTTAAATAAGGGGGTTAAAATAAAGTGTAATGTTAACTTGAGTAATGTCTGATTAAAATATATGAGACAGGTGGTTTTAATCTATTAAGATTATTTTCCTGCTCAACTCATGATCAGTTATTTTCACTTCTAGTTGCAGTTGGATGACACAAAATGAAATCTGGAGTACAAACTGTACCATTGCAAATGAGAAATTTAATTGCAAACACATCATGTTCTATGTAAGACTGTTGCTGACAGTCTCCTTTAGTCTACAATGGTTTTTAAAACAATTCAGAAAGTAAAAGTCAAGGTACAAACTTTAGTTAAAATTCAGCTTGGAAAATACCTGATTGAATATTCAGTGGTTCGTATATTTGATTTTCTATTCAGACCATGACTAATCTTGCTCATAAGGAGCTTCTGTCTTTAATGAAAGGGATATTTTGGCTGAGTTTATCCTCATGCCGTCCTCACATCTTCATCATCTGCTGCATGCATAATAATTTCCTGCTTTCATAAAAAATAGGCATCACATTGAGGTTGCTATAAGCATAAATAACCAAGCATTGTTCCAGCCTAAATGCTAACTGAGTCCTATTTATTATTTATAACTTTACAAACCATTATGCAAGAAGTTTCCACTTCCTTCAATAAATCCTGTGCTATTGCTAAAGCCAAAGATTTCATTTGTTGTTTTATTGAGTTCGAGGAAATAAATGTGATCATAAATTTTTAACTGTGAGTTTTGTGATTTAACCTGTGTGGGGAAAAAAGATGAATTTAGGGGGAAACAAAATAAAAGCGACATTATAGAAATATGATGTGCTGTGGGATTTTTGCTGTTTTTTGTCTTATCTGTAAAAGAAAAGGATATGAGAGGTTTTTAGCGATTCATTCTTGTTCCTTATCTCCACTGGCTTGTGCAGCCATGAGTCATGTACCTCTTTATGTTTGTCATCTGGCCTCGTTTTATCAGCATGCAAAATCTCCACATTAACACAGACATTTATAAACACACCCGCATCCACACAAACTCCTCTCTTACATAACCTTCATTTTTCTACAGGTACAGTATATCAACTCCCACAGTCGATTCATGCCAGCTACATGCAGTTTCACTCTGACCTTGTAAACTCACAACCTTAATGCACCACCAGCTTGAGGCTTTCTTGCTTTTAAGGCAGTAAAAACACAGCTGTAATGTTACACTGAAAGAGAAGCCAGATCGCGTGACAACAGATCATCCTCCATATCTGAGAGAAGAAACTGTGCGTGCACGTGTGTGTATGCATCTGTGTTCAATATGAAAATAAATCATTTTTTTAAAAAAGTCTGTGTCAAGCTTGTTTGTGTAAGCCCCAAAGTCAAAGTCAGCGTGAGGTCTAAAGTTTCGCTAATTAGAGGAGACTCACACACATTTCGACACGCGACATTTCAGGAGATTATTCCTTGTATGAAAATAAACTGAGCAAAAACTGTTGAGCATAAAACATGTAATAGCTGTTTTACGACTTAACAAATATGGATTAGGATGACACAAGGATTATTTTTTCAACTTAACACTTAAAGAACCTTTGGGCTTCAAGTAAAGTCTCAAACTATGTGCTCTGCACTGTAACATGCGTCACAAATGTCCAAAATCAAATTAAATATGAAACTAAAAAAGGCGATTGGCAGTGAATTGGCCTGTAATGTAATATGTAATGTAATCTGGCCATTTTGAGATCCTTTTATGAGTGTTCTCTCAGTCGGCCGGGATGAGAGATGGGATAAACAAAATTTAGTTGGAGGCTATTTAAAGCTTCTAAATTGGTTCCAGAGTGCAAAGAGGGCTTCACAAAACAGAGGAAGATAATGTCTGATTGGCTCTTTATGTTAGCTTTTAGCTTCTAGCAGGGTGCATTTGACCTTTGAGTGTTCTGCTTAACTCAATGATTTTTCTGAAGTCTTGGAAATAAAGCTCACGGTCAAACTCCTGGTTCTTACTTAACTGGAAAAAAGAAGAAGAAAAGGAAGTTGCCTGGGTGAAGGTGAAAGGCTTATGAAATACTATTAGAGTAATAGCAGAAGCAGAGGAAAAGCAGTGTTGACATATTACAGGGATGTAATGATATAAAAGGGTTTCGTGCACAACAAAAGATTTGCATTCCTTTAACCAACACACACTCAGCACCTTCTCCATGAGATCGACCTTCACAATCCAGTGTGATTCAAAGCAACAGCTGTGCCACAAATTTTTATTTATGACACTGTTAGAAAGGTTATTTGTTGATTATTGAGGTTGCAGTGTGTAATAATGTCGTACTGGAGTGCTTTATATTGTATGTAAATTAAGGAAAAAATATCATAAACATCAATCAAATGAAATGCAGTCCAGTACAACACCATTGCAATCTACTACCTCAATGATAGACATGCAGTTAAATTAAGACCTCCCTGACAGTGTCAATCAAAATTGAACATTATTTTCTTTCTAAAGGCAGAATTTGTGGTAGAGCTGTGCCACTTAATTAGATTTTACATGTGTTCTTAGTAAAGTGGCTGGTTAGTGTTTATTATTATCTACGACAAGAGAACTGGTTTATCAAACCAGTTCTCTTGTCTCCACTTCCTCCTACTGTATAAAAAAACAAAGCCAAATTTTCACTGGCACTGCCATTTTGATTTGGTGATTTCATTTGGAGCCAAATGCTCAAACAGCCGCCTAACTCAGTAAAGCTTTAGTAGTAGCTCTCAATCACGACATTACATCCCTGATTTTCCCTGAATTATTTAACTGATAAAAACCTATATGATAAAAATCATCTTAATGTGGAAATTTTTTTGAAGTGCACCTTCATTTTCAGTTTGACTATTTGCTAACATGGAGGGGCCAGACATGCACTGCAGCAGCCAGACACTAGGAGGCAATAAGGATGTTTTGGTATCACTTATGAGTAGCTGTCATGTCTCAGCCAATGGGACTCTCTACCCTTAACGCCTGCAACCACATGGAAGAAAAAGTACTGCAAAATCATGAAAGGTGTGATACTTAACATGAGAATTTATGTTTAATATGATGAAAACATATTGCAAAAAATGAGCTTAGACAATCAAAGATGATCATTCTGAATCAACACCAAAGCGCATAGGTTGTTTACAACAGGCTAAGACTGTGAATTAGCAGGCAGACAGATGCCATGACATCATGAGTAGAACAGCAGGAGACCCATAAAATAGGAAAAGAAACAAACAGCAGGATCAGCAATGTCATAATGCACCAGAAATACCCAGCACACAAACACAGTCTGAACCGAGCCACGTATACAGTTCACAATGTGCACGTTAGCACAAACAGGAAACAGCTACTTAAGCATGGTGAGGTGAAGCAGGGATCAAAAAAAGAGAAAGATGCGCCATCGACTGAAACAAAAATCCGTCAGCAGAGCAGGGACACATGCTTCTGAAGCTTCAAATGCATGTTTGGGGCTTTAAAAGTGTTTGTGGCCTGGAACTGATGTGACCCAAGCGTAGTGGCAGGCAATACATGTACAAACATGATTTTTCCCCCACAAAGCCAATTCTGAAGCTACAGTGCTGGACAGACAACAGCTGGCAGGCAAACAGGAGGGTTTAATGCCATAATAGAACCAACAATGGGAGCGAGTGATTGAAGCAGGTACAAACAGTCAAACGAGAGCAAAGGAGAGCAAAAGAGTCGGCAGGGCAGCATGTTAAATGGGCATAATTGCAAATAACTGTGAAACATAAGAAAAGGCATGAAAAACTGGGACTGATGTTATACTCAAGGAGATGAGCACTGGTTCCTGTGCTGCTATCCTGTTACAGCGAGTGTTGCATTATGAGCTTTAATGTTAATAGGCTGGTGCGTTTTTCTGTTATTTGTTGCCCAACAAGTGAAAACTAGTCAGAAGTTTCTCTCAACATTTTTGGCTGCCAGGGAACAAAACAAGCAGCCAATACGAACAGTCACAGACAGTGATGAGCAGCTTGACTGCAAGAGAAATTAAATTTGTCAGCCAATGAGTCTGACGGGCGAGTGTGTATGTACATGACTAATAAATGGAAGGAATTTGCTGCAACATTTTTATGTTAGTGTTTCATGTGTCATCTGATGGAAACTTCAGGGATGTAAGATTTTGAGCAAACTGTCTAAACACATCTTTGAAAGGCGTCTTAAAATGGAGGCTGTCATGTATTCAGCCCAATTAAATGAACCATTGCAGCTGGTGGAGTATGCCGTGTGGTGAGTTGTCTGCAGCGTGTATCCCTGTCTGCAATTTAAACATTCAAAACATTTCTGCAGTAAAATATCTAAAAGCAAATATATTTTCCTGTTTTTTAAGCTGTGTACTTCTTTTACCAAAACTATTGTTTCAGCAATGTTCAAACCAAAAGACAACCAATCATATACATCCAGACACATATCAGCCACTGACGTCCCGATAAAGTCTGATTGGCTAAATGGTCATTTGGCTTCAGGCCAATGCCACACTGCCAGACATTGAAGGGACATGGGTTTTTCTGCTTATTACCTCACCAGTTTTCATGGTTTTTGCATGATGTTTTTAATTATATTGAGGGCAACAAGCCAAAGCATGTTGGTCTAACAATATAGCTGTTCTACATGCTACCAGAAGTGTTGCAAGAGTTAGATCACTTCCCCAAAAAAACGGGGAACCATATGATGTCCTTATTTGTCTACATTAACCCAAAAGGCTATAAGTCTGATTACTGACTTGTGTGGCTGCCCCATCACCAAATGTGTGTGTGTGTTTATGTTGATTGTCAAGGCTGAGGCAGTGATGTCATTTGTTTAATCTCATCTGTGTGAAACAGCAGTTTTAGACCATGAAAGGCAAGATTTACTCATCCACTGCAGCTATTTTTCCTGCCTGTTCGTCTCTTCCTGTCCGTCTATGTGCATTTCTATCTGTGTCAGAGTCTTTTTCTATGACTCACACAGTCCTTCTGTCCTACTGTGGAGCTAACACTTCACTACTGAAGAACATTTAGCTGTGGGGTCAAAGCATATTTAAAGAGCGTTAAGTCCCTGTCTTATTAGATCCTTAAAATTGGTTTCTTAAGGTAATCTCATATAAGACAATAGAACAGAGCCAGAACCTCTAGAGTTTTAGAGATTTGCACTGTGTATTGCAGTAAATTAGTGATATCGCTATACTACTTAACATTTATATAACAAAGTTAGCTTAGCATTCTTTTCATACTTTCACACACTCTGAGCACAGCCCTGTTTTACTTTGCTTCATTCTGTGCACAAAATGCTTTAAATGGCTGTCAGACTTACTGATTTCAATCCAGGGGGAAGTTTTCATTGCTACTTGGAAAATTTGTGATTACTTTTTTTTCTTTCCATGACATTTCCCCATAATTCAGGCTGACATATTTGGTATTTTTGGAAACCCTAGCAGTTTGAGTTGAACTCAAAATAAAGTTCTGTGGGTTCTCACAGTGTTTGTCTATGCAATATGAGTTTGTTGTGATGAAACGACTACAGGCTCTATTGGCCTTAGGTGTTAAAGAACTCCCCCATGAGGCGAGGATAGGAAATTTTATGAATAGCACATTTTACTACAGGCAAACTCAGTTTATTTTACATAAACATGTATACAGCCAGAAATTATTTTGGTATAAAAAAAAATACAAGAACATACACCACTGACAGCTACCCACTCTCTGAGAGACAAGTCACATAACCAGACCAACAGAAATGCGAGGAATAAAGAAGAATATTGTAAATAAAACTACTGATCATCTGTTTTAGTACAACACAAGGTTGTTCTGTTTATCCATGGATTCTTTAGCAAAGACAGGTTCTTACCCTTCATCTCCTTGTATGTCTTTTAGGAACTGTTACCTAAGATAGGGCGCCCTCTACTGATTCACCCTCATTACACTGCAGCAAGCAGCTCTATGCACTATCCCTGCCTCTGACTCTGTGGGGATTTGCCAAACATTAGCTGAAAACTCTCTGGAAGTTATTGTTACATATTGAATTATCGACTTTGTAAATAACTTCCTATCACTCACTTTTGGAAATCTAAATATGTCAAGTTTTGAGATATTTTTGTATGGGTTGAAGAAATTCATTAGTTTCTTAACAAATATAGGCAAAAAATATTAAGTAAAGTAACACAGTCTTTAAATTATAAATTAAACAGATTCTACCTTTGGTTGGTTGTATGCTAAGGAAATAGGCATTGTGCATTCTTTTTGTACATTCTTACTGCACCAGTTTTACACTACTTCTTTTGTTTTTCTTTAATGTGGTAGGGTGAGTCAGAGAAGTGTGAGTAATTGTTTAGTCATCCATGTTATACATACAAAGTACACACACACAAAAAGACGGGCCTTGCCTTCAACTTATTTTTCTTCCTTACTTTCACACAAGTACACACAATACAGAGCCCATAATAGTATATTTTGTGGGTCAATTGAATGGTATTTTAAGGGCAATTTTGTATTTTAAAAGTTATAGCAAATAATTCCTTGTAATTGTAGACTGATAGTTTCTTTTGCATATCTGAAAAAAAAAACAAAAACAAAAAAAAAAATGTAAAGCAAACATTTTGTGTACCTCTAAGCATTAAGGCCCATTTAATAATATCCAACATGGAAAATTTGAAAATTTTACAACTAAATTCTCATATTTGTCCAAAGTCTGAATTTTTCAAGACTCTGTAAGGGGTCAGTGTTTAAGTTTAAAATGTCAATTAAAAAAACTTGCTGTTTTATTCTGTTCCTTTTCTTGACTGGCTTCTATGCTGCAGGGCAAGTATCTTTATTTGTTTATATTTTGTTTTTAAATTGTGCATATTTTACTGCAGGGCACTTTGAATTTCTTGTGTAATGGGGCAATATAAAAAGAGATTTGCTTTGCCCTTTTAAAAAATCTGCTTTATGATATCGTAGCTTGACGGTCACAATCTACTCCTTATCTTTTTATAAATTTACTTTTAAAATACTAGAGCGTTATCGCACTCTTACATTGACCTCTTTTATTTTGAAATGGACGACCCGGAAGCCTTCCCTCGCCAATTTCCTTCCTTCCTTCCTCGTATGCTATCATGGCTCAGGCAGTACAGAAACTCATCGCTAAGGTGCCTACTTTAGTGGGTTGTAAGTTGATTTCTTTTTAAAATGTATTTCCTTTTTTTTAACAGACTACAAATTAATCTTTCGCTGGTAAAACAACACGTTGGGCGCTAGCTAGCTAGATCGCGATGTTGCTGCCCTTTAGCGCCTGCATAACTTCAGTGTGACCTCTGGAATTTCAGCTCAGGTGTCACCAATCACATTGCCTTTTGCTTTGTTTTTAATGAGCTAAAATGGCCCTCTAGCTTTATAATTTTTTGCTCCTTTGCAAATGCTTTTCCTTAGACCGTTTGTATCGTTTGCAGCCGCTGTCACTTACTCCAGACCCCGGCTAGCGACCTTCTGGCATTATGCACGGGTGGAGCTCGTCCCACCGTCACCTGCTGAGATCCCTAAAGCCATAGAGGCCGCCAGGGGACTCGTCAAGAGTTTCCAGTCTGGACGCGTTGGACAAACCACAGTAAAGGTGAGTCCTTTAAATTAATAAAACTAGTAGCTCTTATGACGTCTCTGTATATCCTGTATTAAAATGTCGACCATTAAGGAGTTTTGTTTTGTTTTGGGTTTTTTTGCTTTAATTTACAAAATTTACATCTTAATGAGATAGAAACATAATATAATCTATAGTTGGTCATAGAAATACACTATTGTAATTTCTTCTCTTATTCTAGTGACTGTCACACAACATAAAAATGTTACAAATGTTAACAAAAATAACAATTATTTGTTTGTGTTTTGTAGGATGCCTTAAGGAATGGACTTGTGACCACTGAGGTGCTGATGTGGTTCTACATTGGAGAGTGCATTGGCAAAGGAGGCATTATTGGATATGATGTCTAAATACATTGGCCTTTCTTTCTCCTTTTTCCATTTCCAATCATCACATTCTTAACCACTTGCACCAAATTTTGAAATAAAAAGATGTTTATATTCAGTAAAATGTATTTAGTATTTATTGAGTATTAATTTAGAGTGGGTCACTTTTTATTTACATACTTACATAAGTTGAGGACACCAAAATCAAAGATCGTAGAGTTTTAAAATGCCATGCACAAGCAAAGTTTAATAACCTAATAATGCAAAGTTTTCAGGAATGTCACTTAAACAGAAGTTGTCACTGCAAACATTTTTTTCTTCATGAAGATCTAGAATATATAGATTTAGTTGCTATGTAATAATAGACATCTCCTCTTGCTCTCGACTTTCTGACATTGTATTTACAACATTTCCCAAGTATCTGGAGAAAGCTTGCCTCACATCCTCTGGCTCATCTTCAAGGTTGGAATGAATAAGAGGCAGCCTGCTCAAATGTGAGGCTGCAACAAATAGAATAAACATGTTAGCCCAGAAATAGCTATAAGTCATACAAAAGTTTTGGTAAAACCGCAATGGAAATACCTAATGGCAGCCGTCCGTCTTCTACTCCACTGCCGGGCTTGTGATGAGCTATGAGTAGACACTGCTTGTCCTGCAAGCCCTGAGAGGAGATGAACAACGAATGCCACGTCTCAATTTCTTTGAGGTGACTTGGAACATCAGGATTGAAAATGACCACCACACCGCTGGAGTCTTTCATCAGTGCAGGCCAGCATGATTCAAATCTGTATGAAGAAAATATGTTTTTTTTTAGCACTTGGGTATGATACACTGAAATGGACGCCAATTATGGAAAATAATGACATAATTTAAATATAATAAGATCAGACCAGCTAATAATTAAGCCTCTTTTCACTGAGAAAGTGTTTGATATTTAACTTACTTGAAATCTCCTGAACAGTCCCAAAGTTCAATCTCATGTGTTGTGTTGTCCTCTTCAGATTGTGATTCAAACTCCAGTATCCTTGAACATCAAACAAAATGTATTACCTTAATAATCATGGAGATTACTGATTTGATGAAGTGAATGACTGATGAAATTTTAAATTATGCTCTAAACATTGTGTTAGACCTGTTATTTCTATCTTTGGCTTAGAATGAGCTAGGGTAACCTGTATTATGTGAAAAACAGCAAAGGTGACTTTGTATTTGTACCTCACTCCTTGAGTAGGTCTGTATTCACCTCCCACATTTTCTGTTGTGTTTGAGAGAAAATTTGCAAGAATTGTTTTCCCACTCTGAAAAAGAGACATAAGATTATATTATAACTCAAAAAATGGCTTTATTATGACTTTTTAGTTTTTATATACAGGTTATTTTTACAGCTAATAAGCCTTTTTTACAGCAAACATTCTGACTTGTCAGATGGAAAAGTACGTGTTACCTGGAACAATTAATGGAAGCATTTTGTTCACATGCTCCAGTTGAAAAGAGTAGCGTGCATGGGAAATACTGATGTCATATAACGTTATAAGTAGCATTTTCCCAAAAATTGCAACGCTGCTATCGTCCAGTCAGTGTGCTTGGTTATATTCCCCCACTGTATTCTTCACAATTTGCATAAACGTGCACACACATATAAAGCTAATTACCTTTACAGACCTTCTGGGGGAGCTGTAAGCTTAAGTAAAAACAGTTGTCTTAGTATTTCGCTTTTTACTATTATCTACTAAATATAATCAATGCCTGGTAAAAATAGCTTACGCTGTAGCACGGTATTTACGTACCTCATTGGGGCCAATAAAGAGTATTTTTGCTTTAAACATCTCCACTCAACACAAGCCAAACATTAGCAAGCTATCCAGCTAATTTCGGCCAAAGAAGTGGCAACGCTATCTTAAACAAGATAAGTTCAATAACACCAAATCTATGAGTATATATCTAAACAATGCTGTGCTGACTTTTGAGCTGCACGCAATGTTATGTCCAAATTTTCCACAAATTCTGTTAGTTTGACGGTAACCGAGTACAGTGATATGCAGTAGCGCTAAACTTCCTTTGGCTTTCTACGGTTTCTATGGTTTCAGCCAATCCCCTTAGTTTCTTTTGTTCATTGGCTACTCGCAACTTTAATCAAATTTATCCCCGCCCACTTTGTCATTTGGTAACAAATCAGCAGCGGGAAAATAAGTCTGCGTGACTACGTTCTCCGGAGGCTACCAATCCGCTTCGACCTAGTAGGAGGAGGCTCTTGAGTTTAGAGTAGCGTCGTTCACAACGGACTCAAGATTGAAAGTGTAAGTAATATTTACGTTTTCAGTGTAATTGTTTTGTGTGGAATTAAAATCTTTTGGCCGCAGATTTCAGTGGTTTTGCCGTGTAGAATTAACAGAATGCTTGCTGTCTTCAGTGTAACGTTAATTTTGATCTGATACTGTCGACTGTTTTGTATGTTGCTAGAGAAGGCTTAGTTAGCTTGCTTGACAACCTGGTCTTACTGTCTCTCTTAATAATATGCAAGTTAGGCTAGACAGAGTACTGATGTTAAAAGTCAAGTCATGAACTAACTACTCACCCTGCCCTTCTCTGTAAAATAACCCCCAACATACTGTATGTTTTTTGTCACTAGTAAGAGGTATGTCTCCAGAGGATGAACACCAAAGTCCCTCCCTTGGTTTCAGCTCCACCAAGGAGGATGTCACCTTGAACTGTAGTGATCTAGCTAGCTCTCATGAGCTGGGGAGAAGGAGCAGAGCACGCGGCAGCCTCCACACAAAAACCTCAGGGACTGACATCAATCGGTGAGGTCATATGAGTATGTGCAAATACAGACTGATCTATGGGGATAAATGTATACACACTATACCAGCAGCCACAGTCAAATTCATTTGAAGTATTTTCTTCCTGTTTTTAATTTAGTCATGGAGACTCTGCCAATGGTAAAAGCCCTTTCCTGAAAACCCTGATGGATGCAGAAGCAGCTGCCAACTCTGCTGCCATACAACTTGTTGCTTTTAAAGATGCCATGGAAGATGAATCTATTGTATGTTTGTAACAGTTTTACCAGCTCAAACTGGGTTCAAAATGAGCTCCTAATTTTGGAACGCAAAGCAATATACACACAATATTTAAACAGAGATTTGACATTCATGTCCCTTAATTCTGACTTATTTTTCTCTGGCAATTAAGGATTCAAAACAGTCTGCCAGTAACAAGCACCGAACCACAAGGCAGAGAGGACTTTTGCTGGAGAAGTTGGAGGACTTTAAACGTTTAAATAAGTCTGTTCGACAGAAACTGAAACAGCTTCAAGATTCAGAGGTTTGTTAGAATACTTAACCTTGTGTATACATTTAGTCATGGATCCACATTAGCAGAAGTGATGTAGTTAGGTAATAACATCAAACGAATTATTATGGCATCATGATTTAAGTTCCTGAGGTCTTTGCATATAGGCTGATCGAATTGATGCTAACCAACAAATTGACACCTTGTTGAAGAAGATCACAGAAGCTGAAAGTGAAAATGAGGTGAGTATTTACTTTAGAAGAAGAGAAGTAGAATTTTTAATAGCTGGTCAGCTTCTGGGTGGCTGTGTCAAATATAACCACATCAGTACTAAATCATTTTGTGCTAAATAAATGTGATGAGTGATAGAAATGACATAAAGGCATTGACTACCACTACAACTTCATTTTCATCCAATAGCATTTAAGGACAGATTTAAGTGTGACAGAAAAAAGAATTGAGGAACTGATGGATCTGCGGAGAGAAGAGCAGGTAAGCACAGTAGATGTCTTAACATAGATGTTCTTACAGACCTTTGAAAATGGTGACTGCATTTTATGCCTGACTGCATTTTATCATTGCAAATGTTGTAATTGGTTTTCACAGGAGAACATAAAGAGTGCAGTTCACATGACCAAGTCAGTGGAGGCGACTCGTGCTCACCTGCAGGGGCAGTTGCGCAACAAGGAAGCTGAAAACAATCGTCTGACTGTACAGCTGAGGGTACAAACTCCTCTATCAGTTTAGAAGTCTCTAGACCAACAGCTTTGAAGATAATGTGTATATGCTTAAGGCTGCGCCGTCTTTTCCAGGCTTTGGAGAGAACCCTGGTTGAGCGAAAGCTGGAGATTGATGATCTTAAAGGCACGATCTCCTCTTTAACTGAGAAGGCAGCACAGGACAGAGAATCTCTCAAGAAAGCAACCCGAGCACAGAAACTGAGAGCTGAGAGATTTGAAACTGCTATTGAGAAATGCTATGCACAGTTGAAGGAAAAGGTATTAAATCACAGTGACTCACATTTGCTCTTTTTTTTTTTTTTTTTTTTTTTAAATCTCTTATTTTGTACACAGCCTATGACTCTTTTCTCTGTCGGTGTGCAGGATGCTCAGCTGGCCAAGGCTCATTTAGAAAGAGATTCCAGGAGACGGCGGAAGGAGCAGATGACAGATGAGACTGACAAACTCGTGGCTCATGTGGAATTGTTGAAAAGGTCAGTCAGTCCTCTTTTTCCACAAGCCAGGCCTTGCATTGAAAATCCCTGCACATATTGAGGAACCACCAACGTATGCTGCTGACTTTTAAATGTGTTTTTTTTAAGTCAAACTGCAGATTTGACAGCAAGAATGCAGAAGGAGAAGGATGAGCTCTCTGCAGCTAATGAAATTGTGATGCAACGGGTTGAAAAACTCAGCGCTGAAAATGGAGATCTCAGCGTTAATAATGCAACACTCAAGGTACAGGCTGCCAAACAGTTTGCACATGAGAATCAATACTGTAAAAAACACTTGTAACACAAATATTTTGTCCATGATTAATCATACAGTAATCTAGTTTCCTGCAGGCGGTTTACAGATTAATGTCAGTCTGTGATATTTGTTAATTCTTATTCTGATTTCTTATGTTTTTGTAGATCTTCACATCTCGAAGAAAGTTGAAATCATTCTCTCCAATTTCAATTTCTGTCATTGAAAATGTGTTGTTGTTTGTGTGATTGCAGGCATCTGTTGCTCAGTTGGAGCAGCAGCTGGCTGATTGTCAGTCTGCCCTGGTGGAAGAGACAGTGGTGTCTCAGGAGAGGAAACATCAAGCTGAACGTTGCCAATATCAGGTTGACATCTGCTCATTAATTTAACTTTTTTTTAATTTATTTATTTTTAGAGCTCAAACCTGAAAGATTACTGTCCCATAGCAGATGGCATAGCATATTAATTTTTGTTATTTTTAAAATAAAATATGAGGTGTCTTTAAGTGTATTTGATTCCATTTTCTGAATATAAAATAAACACTGTGGGGGAGAAAGCATTGGCCATCTGGTCAGGGAACACAGTTAAGAATAATGACAAATTTTAACACTTCAAAGTGTGTGTTTTTGTTTTTTTTCAGGCAACTGTTGATCTGTTCTCCCACCCCCAAGAATTAATCATCTTCTGTGATTTTCTGACACTTGTTTTCTATTTTTACTCTTCTACAATTTATGTTTTTTATTTTTATTTGAAATTTGACCATGTAAAAAACACATCTCAAAAGAGAAGAAAGAGCTTTTGAATGCAGCTTGTTCAGGTGTATTAACAAACAATGATGCAATAGCAGTGGTTTGCACTTGTCAGTTGTAGAAAAGTATACAGCAGGTTTGATAACATTGTTCTGTACTTTTTCCAGGCGGCAGAGCTTCAAGGTGAGATTGATGATATGAGGAGAAAATATGCAGATCTTTTAAGAGAGACCGAAAGGACACGAGATGGGAAAGATACAGAAGTTGAGAAGGTAACCTGCCCATCTCTAAAAACATTTCTTCACAATCTAAAAAGATTGATATAAGAAGTTTAACAATATATGTAAATATTCATGTGACTCTTTTCTTTTTTTCTTTACTTAAAACAAATTCAATTAGTACTGTTGTGCTTTTTCCTGTATGACTGATGTTCAGCCCTGTGGCGCTGTTTCTCCTGCTGTTAACTGACCAATCAATGATGAGATTTTGGATGTAACCTTTACTTTTCAGCTACTTAGGGTTTATTGCATGTGGACCTGCTTCCTGCCAAACTTTCTTCAGCATTCTTGGCAGCAAAAACGCTTAAACTAACAAACGCCAAAGCTCTGTCTAAAGATGAATCTTGGCACGTTCTGCACGCTTAAAGAATTACACGCATCTGTGTGCATCTCTGTAGGAGGTGTGATGTATCTTTAGGCTAATATTTTGTCAATTCCCAACACCCCACTCCTTCTGCCCTCCTCTGGAGCCCAGGTGAGGCAGGAGCTGCAGGGGCGTGTGGAGGAACTGAAGTCTTACCCCGACTTACTGAGTGCAGCTGAGCAGAGTCTCTTTGAGTGCCAGGACAACCTGCGTCGCTTGGAGAGGAAGTGCTCAGAAAAGTCAGAGTCCATTAGGCACCTGCAGGTTAAGGTGTGCAATGTGAGCTGCGGTGGTCAGAGGATGCAAAATGCTGTAATATGCCTACATTGACCACTAGGTGGTAGTACAACCTCATGTGCGTCATGTGTTTTCTGGTCCTGCTGTGACTTGGTTTTGTTGTTGATAGATGATAAAAACAGTTCCCTGATCGCAGCAGAATCAGATAGATTGCAACCATCCTTACATACGTACCCATTTATGAGTGTTTTGTGCCGTGAGTCCTTTTCAATCACCCACGTTTCTTTCAGCACTGATGAAAAGGTCTGTTGAAAACTGTCCGTGTTGTGTTTGTGGGCTGTTGTGGTATCCAGCTTTTGCATGTGACGTTAAGTCTTCCCATCTGCTCTATTCACTTGTGACCAACACAAGTGAGTCTGAACTTTATATTTAACTCATACAGATGGAGAGTCAGACAAAGTTGCTGAGGTCGTCTGTGGAGATGAAAGAGTCCATTCATGAGGCCAATTTACAGCTGCAAGAGAAAGTGAATTCTGTCCAAAAGTAAGGCATCCTCTCAAGTTTGTTCTTAAGATATCAAATGTGCTTGTCTCTTTTGTACGCATTCAGAAACAGAAATTGTTCAAAAATGTTTGCAGGCAGATGGATGAGCTGCAGCAGGAGAACCTGGAGCTGGTGCAGAGTCTCGCAGCTCAGGAGGAAGCTCTGAGCTACAGCAACCGGCAGCTGGATCAGCGCTCTTCAGAGTGCCAGGCCCTCAGCCGGCAGCTGGAGGCAGCTTTATCAGACGTCAGACAACAGGTACACATCAGAGGCAGTCCAGTGACACCTGAGGAAGACTCGAGTTTTAGTCGAAGCTTAAATCCACATGGTGTCTCCGACAAAAAACAATGACAAAGCATCACATTTTTTGAGGGTTAATTCAGTTTTTTTTTTTTTTTGTATGTTGGTTTATTTCTTTCTAGCAGATTGCGATATAAGGCGGCTTGACCAACAATAAATTCAACAAAACATTCAATTAATTCAACATACAATCAGCAAAAATGCAAATTTTCGAATTTTAGTGTTTTTTCACATTCTAACTTATTTGAATAATTTATAAAGAAATGTCTTTGAAATCGGGCCAATGTTGTTTTAAATGCCTAGTCTTTGGTGTTTCTAGAATTGATGTATGTCACTTTGTTGTAAATTTAAAATTTTTCCACTTATCAAGGTCAACAAGGTCAAAGACCAGGCTGTGTCCAGAGAAGAGGCCCTTCAGACTAAAATCCTGGAGCTGGAAGCTGAGAAGAGCAGAAGGAACAATGAGCTGAGGCTTCTTCGCCAGAGCAAACTCACTGTAAGAAGCTTTTCTTGACCACATAAAACGAAATAAAATGAATGTCATGAAGAAAGCTGTGATTGTATTGAATTCATCCATGATATGTCCTGATGTATGGTGATCTCGAGGGAAATCACTGTCCGTATCTCAATCTGCAGGCAGAGAAACAGTTTGAGGTGCGTCTGAAAGACCTGCAGCTCAGCCTCGACCAATCAGAGAGCCACAAGCAAAGCATCCAGAACTACGTCGACTTTCTCAAAAACTCTTATAAGACGATGTTTGATGAGGGACTGCAACCATCAAGTTTTGGATCATCGTATTTTCTGAAATGATTTAAGTGTTTTATCCGTGTGTTTTCCTTTGTGTGTTTGTGTTTTGTCATATTTATAATTTATTTGAAAATCTAAATGACATTAGACTTGAACTTTATTTGATTATTTATGTCTACATTCAGCTGACATTCAGGGACTTGTGCTGCAGAAACCTGCTGTTGTGAGAGGCTTTGATACCTATTTGTAGCCAAGAAGTCTAAGTCCAAGGAGGCATTAAAGGATATTTTTTACACGTGTTTGCAAAGTTTGTACTGTGAACTCTTGATGCTACTGTTTCTGATTCCATATGAACTTTTACCCTCAGTGTTTTAAAGCTGAACATACGTAGGCTTTTTGACACAAATACAAATAAACAAATGACAATAAACAGAGGACACATTAGATTAACTGACACAGTGGCTGATGAAACATAATATCCCTAATGTCGTTTTGGAGCCAGACTTGTCAATGCAAGGGGGCAATCGAGATGTTTCTGCTTCATTTTTGGGAAGAGCAGGATTAAAAATGTGTACCGGCATTAAAATCACAAGATACCATTTTCTATTCAATTACATTTGGCATTTTGCTGGTAAGTGGTCATGTAATATTTGACATTTACATTAAAAGTGTATGATTGTCAAATATGTTAATCTCTTAAATGGTTTGGGGGATAACGTATGTGTAGAGCACTTGGATGCATGTATGAGTGTTTGCATACTTTCATAATCACACTCCAGCTGTCTCCAGTGCAGACTTGGTATAGCGTGAGTGGAGCTATCCCAAAATTCCTGAAGCTGGTGTGCAGACTCAATCCCTCGCACGGATGGTAACAGTGCGGAAATCAGCTGTGGGACCATGATCCTTTGCAGTAGGACTGTAACTGTATGCATTATATTAGTAGTGTAAATGACCTAGTTTGGCAAAGAGCTCCATTCTAAGGAAAGTATAGACGGAGATGATGAAGAGCTTAAAGAAAATACTCATATTTCCATCCTGGAATCAAAATGCATGTCAGTTTCCTGCGCAAACATAACTATGGATAACACACGTAATACACTTTTTGTAGCCGTTCTAGTCTTCTGTGTGTATGTGTGTGTGTACATTACCTGAGGTTGATTGTAAGGCTTTAAACCCATCACTGTGGCACTCATGACTCAATGACCATCATGATGATGTCCAGAAAGTTGCCGGTACAGAAAGTGTGAATAGATCAACCAAGGGGGGAGAAGTGTGTGTAATATGGACACTCAGGTGAAACATACAGACAGAGATGCAGACACTCAGATAAACACAGTCTGTCTTTTTTTGCCCTCTAAAAGCAGACCACCGGCTTCTGTAATAATGCTCCGCTCTTGTGAATCTTCCCTCCTTCTCCTCTCTTTCCTTGTAACTGTTCACCTGTTTGTTTTTGCTACTGCTGAACCAAATTGACATCAACTTTTGTACAAGCAAACATGTTGAGAAGAAGGAAGCTCAAAACCATAAAGGAGATGAAATAAAGAAGCATCCATTCCTTGTTGTTCCTAACAAGCTGAAAGGAGAAGAGAAGACACATCATATTTTATTTTATTTTTGCCTAAGAATAAAAAAAGTTAATGACAAAGATAATACTCTGCTGTCTCAATAACTCAAAGCAACATTAATGAACTGAATATATCTCTCTGCATATTGACATTACATTCACAGAACAGTTTGAGGAAGCACATCCACTTCAGACTTCAGTAAATATGAATGCCATTTAACAAAAACACAGACCCTTACAGGTAAAATATATAACTGGTGTCTACCTTAAGAAGCATCTCTACTAGAAAACATAACTACTGATATGCGTGTTACAGTGAATTTATTTTCCAAACCTCTTTATACCCTCTTCCTGGTGTGCTGGACATGCTGTTGTAATGGAAGTTTTTACTCAGAGTTACTCAGAGCTGCAGCACATAGTACCTCAAACTATTTGTTTTGTTATGTATTGGTATCTTTTTGCTTGCTGTTGTTTCCCGTAGTCTCATATTGTATCTATGGTAATGACCTACCATGTGTCCAGACCTGTGTCCAGGCTCTGATGTGGACACATTCCCCCTCTAAGTGAGGCAGCGCTGCTCTCAAGTTCTCAGAGACAAAGCTGTATTGTTCTCTCCGTCAGGGGATGGAACGATTTCATCTCTGCGTGCGTCAGTACCTCTGATTTTCCTTTGCCCTTTTTTTGCTCTCTTGGTCTTGCCTGTTTATGTAATTCTTTGTGCTCTTTGGGAATTTGCTTTACTCTGCTGTTTACTGGAAAAAAAGAAATATGACTGACCTCAAGCAAAGACTCCATCGAGTTGGATGACCGATTTCTCTCTCTCTGTCTTTTTGTGAAGCCTGTTTATAAAGGCCTGTTTGCTTGAGGCTGATGCATATTTAAAAGAACATGTACCTAAGTGATGTATGAAGGAGAATAATCTCTGAAAGTTCACATTCACACAAAGTTATACAAGTCAAACTAAAGGAGTGACATTATATTTAGCTAACACTGTCACTTTGTTGCACGCGACGTCAGGAAAAATTCATTGTACATGAGGGGAAGTCATATCTGTCTGTGGAAAGTTTACTCTACTCTCTGTACAGTTTACCTCATACCTTTTTTAATAAACTTTAATTCTATGGCTACATGTTCAGCATCTGTCCAACAGCAGGAGAAACACTCTAAGGTTTACATTACATTCATTCCCCAAACTGCAGTGACATGCAGGTCCTCACAGGAGTGGGTTTAAACAAGTTTAGCCCTTTTTTTACTAAACATTTTACGACAGACCTCCAGACAAGTTCTTTGTTTTTTATATTGTTGCAAGCCAAAAACTTATTTAAAAAAAGAAGCATTTTAAAAGTAGTGTTGTTTTATATGTTTATTTGTAAAAAACTTAAAACAAAATCAACAGTTTTTTAGTTGGTTGGCCAGCTCACATATGGTACAGTATATTTCCAGCCTTCAGTCAAAATCTTTACAAGTGATTGAAGAAAACAGGGTGTCAAAACAATATCACTGTACATATTCCTATGAGTTAACCTAACGATGCATTATGTGAAGTTTCACATTAATTCCTATAAATAAAATATGTTAGTACAGTAAGTCAACAGACAGAGACATGGGTGTAATGACTGATTAAGTAGCTGCCGTAGTTTAATGTTGTTTCCATGTTGTCATGTGACATGTCTTGCCACAGGGGGCTTAATATTCTGTGCTGTGTATGACATCTTTCATCACCCCCCCTCCCCCACCCTCCCACCCCCACCCTCCCACATGAAGAGCCACAGAGGAAGAACCGCCCTCCCAGGACGGACAGACATGCCTTACAGATGTCTTGTTATGAGAGAATTAAATTTTTTGTAAAAATAAAAGTGGATGACACAGTTTGGGTTTAACTTTTTAAAAAAATCACCATGTAAAAAAAACTGCTTCAAAAAAGAAGCAAACCACAAGGCTCCAATGATATGAAGCAAAATCATGAACATTATAATCTAAGAAATTCATCTTAAAGTGGTCAATGATCCTAAAAGTGCATATTTTTCATTCATCTGTCATCACATGAAGGACTTCTTTACCTCCTTAATTCAATACTCTTTCAGTTTGTGGATGTCATTATAAAGCCTGAAGTTGGCAGCTCTCTTTCCGGGGCAGATTGAGTCACACTTACAGGACTTAATCATCATCACCATCCTGCTGACGATCTCGCCGTCTTTACACAGGAAGCGGACAGGTGACGTCTGAGTTCGGTCAGGTCTGCAGCATCGTCCATCAGAGCAGGACCCGCAGTATCTCGGCTGGAACTTCTTCAGGCTACGGCAGCCTGCGTGGGTCAGTTTAACTGGACGACTGGCCTTTTGTGTGTGGACACATTTCTGATCCGTCTGCAGGAGAGAAGACGTCAAAAGCATGTGTCAAACAACACCTGAGAGCTCTCAGTGCCTTTTATGGTTGAGATCTTATTTGAGTGAAAATGCTAGGATTACAGACCACCATGTGACGGCATTACACAAACATATCTTATTAAATCCTGCTAAAATTAGGACAATCAAAGTGTGGAATGTACCTTAAATCTCGTAAAAATCATTTGGCTGCACGGACGAACTTCACAGATGCGAGTCTCTTTCACCGCTTTGCACTGGGCGTTGTTGTTGGTCACCCTGGTTGACACTCCAGCGCCGCAGGATTTGGAGCAGGGGGACCAAGCTGTGGTTTGAGACACACACTCGACCCCGCTGACCAGCATGTGGGCCACATGGTGACTCCTGAAAGCTGCACAGAGAGCAGAAACAAAGCTCAGGAGAGGTTCAAGGATAACAGTCAACAAGAAAAATCAAGTCATCTCATACACACCTCTGTACATTAGATGTTTCACCATGCTTTCTTTAAAGTGGCACCAAATGTAAGCAAAGAGGACACTAGGTAAAAATACTCACCAGGTAAAGTCTTTGGCCACAGAGGAGCCAAGTCATCATTGCTGGTAAGGGCGTCTTCAAACAGTCTCCCGTCTTTGCTGTGCTTTTTCCTGTGTTTCTTTGCCACAGAGCTCTCTGTCTTTTCTTCCTCAGGACAGACGAGTTGTTCGCAGCACCGTCCCGGTACCTTGACCCGCTTTGGCATGGCACAGCCCAGTTTGGTCAGCGGGAGCTCATGTGGACAGAGGGAGACACATCCAACAGCACCGTCCATGCAAGTGCACTGGTGTTTGCAGTTTGGACGGAAGATTTCTCCGTTCTGGTAAATCTTGTGATTGTACTCACACGTTCTTCCATCTGATTTAGCTGTTTTAGAGAAACAGAGGAGATAGTGAGGTTTAAAATAAAAAAAAAAAAGTAAAGTGAGTTAACTCGTAAAAACAGGAAAGAAAACTGCACAGCTGTCACTGTACCTCGACAGATGCCCTTCGCAGAGCCGTGTCCACCTCCAAAGTTGCATTCCAGTCCCTTTGTGTGGTCACATGGCTGCGTCTTGCTGCAGTCCTCAAAGAGCTGCCGTGCACAAACTCTGCAGCATCCACAGCCATCCAGCACAAGACTGACTCCCGCTGCACATGTGGGGCTGTCAGGGGGACACCGACAGTCCTTTGGGCATGACGCCGACACCTGAGACGAAAACACATAAGACATTTCTTATCAAAAGTTTCCTTCCAAACATGGCTCTCTTTATCACAGCTAAACAAGCAGCTTATAAAAAAGTGATTATTTCCTCACCAGTGTTACGCAGAGGATCTCAAAAGCAAAGACTTTCCACATTTTCAGGAGTTCAAGCTTTCTTTCCTGAGTATAAAAAAAAAAATCTCTCTATCAAACACCGGACCTGGCTGTGGGTTGGTGGCTGTTTGCTCTCCCTCCTTTGGAGTCTCCATCTCCTTTTATACACTCTGAGCAGAAGTGACGTATGTGCAGACTGAAGAGGTGTTTCAAAACTATGAGAGGAATGCTCCTCCATGCGTCCTCCCATAAGCCCATATTTAGCCGCCCCCCTCCCCTCTTCTCCCCTCCTCTCCTCTCACTCAGCAAAGCCAAGAATCACTCAGTCTGACGTCCACTCTTTCAGGGCTTTCTCCCAGATGCAGTCATCGTTTTTATATTTGTTCTGTGATCATACAGAGGAACCACATGTCATTTTTTCATTATGAAGTAGTCTTAAACCAGTTCCTGTGAAATGAAACATCACAAATAATAAAAGAGGAGTGGATGGTGACCTATATAAATGTTCTGCACTGGAAACCGAAATGTTTACCATTCAAGCAATGCATGACGATGTTTGCAGTTAAATGCTTTAGGCATCATTTTGTTCCTGTTTTTACCAATTATTAGTTCTTCTATCGCTTTGAACGTACTAGAATACCTCAAAAAACTTCATATCCTTCCATTTTCAATACAAGCAAGACATTACATATCTTCTTTTGTGTTTTGCAAAAGTTGTCTCATTCTGTTTTAGTTGTTTGTATTGAAAGTCTGGATTTGCTCTATATATGTAAGGTGTCTCAAGACAACCTATGTTGAGTTTTAGCTCCATATAAATAAAATTGACTTGACTTATCATTATAAGTTTTTACGCTAACTTTATAGTCAGATCTCCCTTAATCTTAGTGAGTCCTACCTGGTTAAATGGAGGGAAAAGAAAGAAACTACTGGTAAAACATAGTTACATAAAAGACAAAAAAAAATTGGGAACATTTATGTCTGCTACCTGAAATGTTACATCATCAGTCCCATGCATGTGTGAGCGGCCCCTCGACATCAGGGCACCACAAGTCCTGACATAAATATTGACGAAAAGCTACATATTTCTTTGAGCAACTGAATTTCAATCTCGGATGAAGCGGTGTTTAGACTGCGACACGTTGTCTGTGATGGGCGTTTGTATTTTTTAACCTCTCTTGTATTAAAAGTCACAGATGAAATTCCCGTCAGTCACTTAAACGGGTGTGGATGGATTAGGAGTTTGTTTGACTTCAGGATTGCAAAAAGGAGATGAGAGCCTCCTGGAATGCTTCAACCCCAGGAATCATTTGTTCGGTCGGAATAAGAGCATCCAGAATGACAAACACACGAAAAAAACAAAGTAGCAAGAAGAAAGAAAACTTGAGCAATGCCCGAAGCAACATTCCTCTCAGGATGAACACTGAAGGTTTCTTTGAAATAACTGCCAGGATAAAAAGCATCCTCTTCTATCCACATCAAAGAACAATGCAAGTTATCGGGGGGGAAAAAAATGGCTTGTCTTTCATTATAACCTGTGAGAACAAGAGGCAGACTGGCACAGCCTCCTTCTTATCTAACTGAGGTTAAAAGGGCCAGTTTGAACTTATGCCAGCTCTGGCAGATGAAGAGCAAACAAGCGTGAGCATGGTGCAATCGCAGACGCCTGGAAATTGCTGACTATTGTGGTTTGAAGTGGAAAATTTCCCCTACAAAGCTGTAATATAAAAAATTTGCAGAACCACGTTAGGTAAGAGGAACATCGGACATAACAGGCAGCTGGAGAACATGGAGAGGACTACAGCTGCATGTTAAACAGACACGTAAAACTCTTACGTCCCATTCACAGAGCAGCATGTGAATGTACCTTACAATGTATAAACTGAAAACTAATATGCATAAAGAAGCTCAAAACTTTAAAAGAGAAATTTCCATTTTTAAATGCAGCGTTTTGAGAAATATGCATGTGTGTGATGTGATCTTATTCAGGTGTTAAATATTATGTAATAACAGTGCTCATATCATGTGGACCAGCTGGGCTGACTGGTGAGGCCCCGGGCCCTCTCATTTCCCTTTTTTGCTGTCTGAGCTCTGCACATTTTACTTTTTCTCACTCTTTCTAAACCCTTCCTCTTTAACCTCTTCCCCCCAACCCAACCCCCTCTCATCTTGTTATTTCAGTGGCCATCTTTACCTTCCACCTCTTCACTCTTTTGTTGCTCTCATCTCTGTGCTTGGAAAAAACTTGTAATATCACCCTGTGACTGTCAGACTTTTCCTCTAACACGCATAATTGAACATTTTGCATTATAAAGCATTTCCCCTTAATCCTGCTGTCAAGTCTCTGTGGTTTTCTATGACATTTATAAAGTCAGATTTACTTACTGTATTTTATAAGAGATGTTATGTAACATAATTATCCATCCTGGAGATTATCCTTTCAGGGAGGCTTTTACCTTTGTTAAGCACTTGATCTATAAGATAGGCTGCTTAATACTGTGCAGCATCCTACCAGAATAAAATCACTTGATGAATGTAGTTCATTAGCTACATGTTTCTTTGTTCTTGGGGTTGACATTTAATGAAGAGTGAAGGAAGTTCAGTCCAAAGGGTGGGTGTGCAGACAGAAGAAAAGTGTCAAAAGTCATTTTGTGATACACATTCGTGCTAAGATAACAAAGCAAAACGACGAAGAATAAAAAAATGCATGGATTTAAAATCCTACGCGACATATAAAAATGGCAACAGAGAATGGAAAGTAATAAATTCCTCCCCAAGTGTGTTAAATGTAAAACTGAAAGCTTGTCCTGGCTGTTATGTGAGAGCGAGTAACACATTGTACAACAGACTGGAATGTCTGTAACGGCTGTGCAGACATGACTGCAAATCCAGTTCATTACATCATTGCTATAAATGACTTTTCCTTATTTTGTGACTCATTCGATGTAGGGGCCGATCATGATTCGATACACAGTGTTCGTCTGAAAGCTGACCCAACATTATTCCCTGCTCTCTGCTGTTATATGTGAACAATGAGAATCAACAAGAAGCTTTTGTGGAGAAAAATGGGAATGTGTTGTCAGTTTTTGTGGAAGCTTTGTTTCCATATAACATTTTAGCTGTTGTGTAAAGATGCTAAGCACCTGACATTTAAAGGGCATTGTGGAAAAGTGGAGGGGAAAAAAAATCTTATTGCTGTATGAAAGACTGAAAAGTTGAATAAATGTCAGGGTATTAAGGGTTTTAAAGAAGTTTAAATTTAAAGCTCTGAATTTGTGAGTAAGACATGAAAAGGCTTGAAAAACTCTGAGGATGTCTAAGGCCAGTATCACGGTGTGTCTGTCAGATTGCCATAATTAAGTCATCTCAATGTTTCAACGGTGAAAAATGTGAAAGGAGTCAAAAAAAGTAGCAGAAATCCATTTGTAGAAGAACAAAGCACATTGTTGCTCATAGTACCTCTCTACTTTTCCATAAAAAGTACTTTTTACAGCTCATAGTAAGTCTTTTCTCTGTTTAACTTGCCACCTTTGCACTGCATGTAATGCTGTGCAGTAGGTGTGAGGAGATCCAACAGCGCCACTCAGTGGACTTGATCGGAACATCACTTCACCTGCATACGAAACTGTATTAGAAACAATTAAGACGAATCAGCATAAAAGAAAGTTGGACAAGTGTACGCTCGTCTGTCGTAGTAAGAGTGTTTTTATGTCGTAATATTTAAGTTTTGTACGACTTGAATCAGTTCTGGTTGTGAAACTAACCGACTTCTGCCGTCTCTTACTTCTCTTCTTCTCTTCCCCTCGTGTCGACGTAACGTCAAACATCGGCACAATCAGGAAGTCCGGAGATTTTGAGACAGAAAAACCTGAATGGACAGTGTATACGGCACATTTTAACGACAAAAAAATGAACCATCGCCTTTGTTAACGCTTACAAATGCTCTACTGATGTGATTAACTTCTTTATTACCGTCTTATTAACTTTTTCTTGGTCGTCGTTCATTAACCGAAACACCTGGATTTGCACTTTGCGAGTGAGAGTGATGGATGTTCCACATCTCACTGAAGATGAAATGGCAGAGATTAAAAAAGACGTGAGTACGAGAATTCAGTCGAAATATCGCCTCCAAGTTAATAAGATTTAGATAAGATAATGTCTGTGATAATACAGCCAGATTTGTTGCTCTGTTGACACTTTATTTGCACCTTGTTTGGCGCTTAAGGCCTGTGAAAAGAAGGAAACACCCAGCCACACCTTCTCCTTCTCCACCTCAGCGCACAGTCCTTTGTAGAAATTGACAAAAAACACAAGGTTGAGTACACTTAAACAGGTTTTGCTCAGTCTGCCTTCTAAAAAAAAGTCTACTAGAAGATAAAACAGGAGTAGACAGATTTTTGCCATGCAGAGCAGAAGTAGATCAGGGAGCACAAATCATAACAAATCACCTGCTTTTATATTATCTCCAGTTGTCAGGGTTTATTAAGCACCTGCAGCTTTTTCAGGCTTCACAGTCTCAATGCAAAGAGTAACCCCTCCTGAAAGCTCACTTTTTCCTCTTCTCCCTGACCCTCTTATTTGGCTGCTGTGGATTTCCAGGTGCTGACCAGACTGCGGCACTACCTCTGCGATAAGATCAGAGCTGAACGCCACCTCGACTACCTGCGCTCTCGCAGGATCCTGACACGGGACGACGCAGAGGAAATCAGCTGCAGGACCACGCAGACCAAAAGGACGGCCATGTTGCTGGACATACTGGCCGAGAATCCTCGAGGCCTGGATGCCTTGACTGACTCCATAAGGGAGATGCGCTCGCAAAACTTTATCATCACCAAAATCACAGATGAGGTGCAGAGGGCCAAAAACGAGAAGATCGAGTCTCTCAGAGGTTAGCAGTCCAAGTCATATAAAATGTGCTCATTCAAATCTGTATGTTCTTTGAGGCTTTGAATTCAACTTCCTCTCAACTCTTCCCTTCTACTTCTGTCACGCTACAGCAGGGGCCTCCAGTTCCTCATCTGACAGCACCCTCAGCACGCAGAGCACAACCAGCGACCTCCCCACAATGTTTTCCAACAACTCCACCCTGCTCTTCCACCCGGACGGAGAACGAAGCCCCTCCACCTCAGACGTAACAGGCTCACTCAACCTGCCGTCGTTACACAGAAGCGTGGACCTGTCCCCAGGGGCTGGTGTTAGCATCGGCGTAGTCTCCTCCACGACCTCCTCCAGCCTTCCAAGGCCCGGAGACCCAGGAGCTCCTCCACTACCTGATGAGGTAATGGACGAATCGCCCTCAAACATAGATGCAGGAGCGCAGGGGTGCACCAGCAGCGGAGGAGACCCAAACTTCCAGCCACTCCGGTCACGGTCGCTCACTCCAACATCTAACAGGAGCATCATTTAATTACACAACTCAGTAGGACAGTTCTCATGCAGTTAAAGGGATAAACCTACAGAATTCTGGGCCAGTCAACTCATGTACGCACTCTTCTTGATGTTACACTTGCCTTTAATCAGGCAGTTAGTGAGAAGTTGCGATACATGGGATATACTAGCCTCCTACGAGGTTCTTTGAGCTTTTTAAGAGGGAAAATGGAGACAGTTTATTCCTAGGAGCGGGGATTTTGGCTAAAAGATTTTAATATTGGTGCTAATTTAAAGTGGGCCCAAATAATATCTTAGTTTCAAGAATATATTTTTGTGTTTCTACAAAACCATGTTTTTATAAAACAAAAGAAGCCACATGTCTCATGTTTTGAGGTGGCAGTCTCGAAGATTTTAGCCCCGGTTGATTTGCGAAACCTGTAGTTACTGGTGGTATCCAAAGCAAAACAAACTATTGTTGTATCAATGCAGAAGTCAGGTAATAAATTACTTTTTCTTCATCATCCTGTGAGCAACCCTGATCTGCACATGGCTCGAGCCTGCAGACAGCAGGCCAACGTGAAACTGAAAGGAGTTTGTTACCTGGCTGAGAACATGGAGGTGTGCATCCTGTTGCCTGCAGCTCACTGTGGCTGCTGCTTCTTGTTTCATCACTCCCTGCAATGTTTCAAAATGCAAAAAAAAAGACTGTTGTGTGTTTCAGAAACACTTATGGGCAAAGCTTACTGAGAAACACATCGCATGTTCTGTGACTCCTACGTAATGCCAACTTGTGATTCATCAGTTAAAAATCTTAAATATGAAGCTACAGAAGAAGGAAATGTTGGTTTGCATTAGAAGAAGCTTAAATTAGTTCATCATCCTGAAAAAGACCACAGGCTAAATCATCACTGTGTTTCCTTATTGGGTGAAAGATAAAGATTTAACAGACATTTACTTAAGGAAAGTCTCGAGATTTTCACCTTAAATGTAAGCAGGCGTGCAAAAATGTTGCCCATATAAAATAATCATAATTAAAGTTTAAATCCCAACCTTATGATAAATAAATATTTAAAGAGAAGCATTTAATGCCAGCTTTAGGTACTAAATACCCTCTTATACTCAGGCTTCAAACACATTTTTGGTAAACTGACGTTTGATGCCCATGTTATAAGGAAGAAAGTCTGACTCATCCACTCCTACATACTCCTCTTCTTTTGACAAAGGTGTGATTCCCTGACAAACTGTATAGTGTGAAAGCAGTGCAGTGAGAGAGTGTTATACACTGGAATGACTACTTGAGCCAGTATGTGTTTATATGTGATCTAATAAGACGCTGCCTTTGACCAGAGCAATGAAGCTCCAAACAATGATGATTTCAAGTTAATTCTATGCAGCATTAAGTTAACATCAAGCTCATTTACATTTCCATCACTACACAAGTCTCGATTTTTGAAAGCATATTGTGAAATACAAACTATGTTCTGCTCTTTACTTCATTCACTGGTCATGTACAATGATTTATTGCATATTAAAGGTAACTATATGAATACAACTCATGTCTTGTCTCTGAATTGATCCTAATTGATTGATTGGTTTTGAAGCAAATGATGTGCTTAATTATAAAATATTCTGGGGCAAACAATATTATTAAAGTAGAACCAAGAAATCCTTTTACTTTTGACTTATTTGCCCTCTTGTAATACTTTCTCTGCCAAATAGTATCTCAGTCCTGATAGCTCTTGCAACACAATATTCATGAGGTGATATTCGGATGGATTTTTGACTGATGCTTAAAGGCAGTCTTAGTTTCTGTGCGTGCAGAGATTCTGTAACTGGGCAGCTCTATTTTTGTTTTGGAAAAACGGGAAAAAGCTTGCAATGACACAGAGGAGGGACAGTCATTGTGGTGAAGGCTGGTGTTGTGACTGCATCTGCAGCAGACAGCAGAGAGTGTCAGTCGGTCTGGTCTGTGGCTCACTGGTACACAGCAGCTAACTCATGTTGTTATTATATATATATATATATATGTGTTTATTTGTCTCTGTTATACAAATATGAAGATACATTCCAGCCAGGGAGTGTAAACATATAACTACACAACAGTAAGATCTACAATGTAAGTATCTTTGACTCTCATAGCTTCTTTTTGTTGTTGTGATTTTCCTCCACAGATTTTAAACTTAATAATGTAATATGTTAATTAATGTGCTACATTAACGGTTAAAGTGTGAGTTTGCTGTTTGTCATACACTCGCTGTTGCAGGCAGCTCTGCTTAGCCTTTGATGAGCTAAAAATGGATAAATGATGCTGCAAAACACTAGTTTTTCACTCTGTGGAGCATAATAGCTGAATTTAGCCTTATTATAATGCACTTCAGACTGACATTTTTAGAGAGTTTCAAGAGAGTTGGGAGCAGTGAGCGCATGCAGGAGAACCAGTTTGATAAACATCAGAATGACTGGAATGACTGAGCTCTCCCCTCATATTTGACTGATTTCTGATGTACATTTAGTCTTGAAATACATAAGGGGACAAACTGTCCTCTCAAAAGCAGAACTTGGGTGTAATGGAGGACTGTGAGCAGCTGCTGGCCTCCAGGTCAGAGGAGAGGAGGCTGAACGGTCACTGCAGGTGGAGCGCTCACACTCATGGCCTGGAGTCGAAGGCACTGGAGGACTTCAGACGGAGGCTTAAGTACTTCTTCATGAACCCCTGTGAGAAATACAGAGCCAGGGGTCGCAAGCCATGGAAACTGATGTTACAGATACTAAAGATCGCAATCATCACAGTCCAGGTAGTATAAAGAACTATTTGGTAAGTTTTATTTGGCTCAATGTCTCTTTGTCTTAAATGTTTGTTTCTCTTTTTTTGGCTTCAGTTAGTCTCTTTTGGTCTGAGCAACGAAATGATGGTCACCTTCAAGGACGAAAATCTGATGACATTCAGACATCTGTTTTTAAAAGGATACAAAGATCACCAGCTGGGAATCTATTCACTATACACAAAAGCAGATGTGTACGATCACATCTACTACATTATCAACAGGGTAATTTCAGATTTAAGGACATACTTTTTTATTATATTACATGTGTTTTATTTTGCATGAAAAAAATGCTTTTCACTCTTCTTTCCACACTTGTTTTTTTCAGTACGTCAGCCTCCAAAACCTGACAGTAAGTAACCTCGCATACGAGATGGTTGATGGAATGTACACACCTCTGTCTGTGTGTCACGAGTTTTACAGAAACAGCAGCATCGATCCTGAAAATGAGACCTTTGACATTGATCCACACATTGATAAAGGTAGAAAAAAAGCACAAATTTGTTGTAAGAAGGCAAAACAATGTTAATTTAGTCCTTAAGTAGACTTTTCAGTAGCTGTGGAGCATGTGTATTTAAGTCTAGCAGCTTTCCTGGGTCGTAGCCAGATGTTTGTCGTTCATGAGGTATTAATAGAGGCTGATTCACAGCATGAATGGAAAAAAATCATAATGTGAATTTACATGACTCCAAGAAAAAGAGGAAGCTTGTGCCGCATGGTGTTCTCAGGGGATTGAATGCTAAATAATTCCTCTCTGCAAATCCAATGATTAGCTCATCTAACCTGCTTGTTTTTTTCTTTTAACTCATCTGCTTTACAGACTGCATTTCCATATATCCCATGAAGTCATTTGACAACAGCAGTTTGCCGGCGCACGTCAACTTCAGCTTAGATTTCAAAAGGTGACTAAACTGAAAATACTGGTTTCATGCCGGGCCACACATGTGCTGCTGCCTGCTCATGTGTGTTTGTGTGTCCAGGCTGCTATCAGTGAGCATCCACCTGACTCTGAAAACCATCAATCTGCAGACTGTGCGGCACCACGAGCTTCCAGACTGTTATGGCTTTCATATTATGGTTGGTGACGACATCCTGAAAAACACCACACCCTCATCTGAGCATTAGGATGTTTTTAACAGATGAAGACATACTTCCTTGTTAATAGTTTGCCTTTCACTTGACACTCACTAAATATTTGTTTTCATGCAGATCATTTTTGACAACCACGCACACAGTGGAAAAATTAAGGTTGACATTGAAAACAATGTAAGAATTTATGAATGCAGAGACTGGAATGTGGAAGGCACATGTAAGTTTTTATAAGAAAATTAATTTCATACTTATCATTAAAAAACTGTGACCAGGGGAAATATTAAAAATACTCATACTGAAAACTGCTTTAAAGGCCAGCAGGGGGCACAGTGACATTGTTCTGCAAACTGTAAATGCAACATCCAACCTGAAGTCTCTGTCTCTTTGTTTCCAGCTGATAAAAATGATTACCTCCTCTTGTCGTTTGACTCTGTGGTCATCCTCGCCTGCTTCACGTCTCTCATCCTCTGCATGCGATCTGTCATCAACGGCATCCAACTCCAGTTTGTAAGTTATGGGGAACAAATAAATGGACTATCATGAGTGCTGGAGGACTGTGGTACATTCAGCCACTACAGTTTAGCCATTAAGTCAGTCATCCAGTAAAAAACTTACATGAAGGCCTAATATGCAGACCAGCATCAGATGCACAACTGCAGCCATGGAGACACTGTAGTCTTCTGTGTTTTTGTGGGATTTTACATTTTTTGTGAGTTGGACCGGGGGAATTAAAACTGTAGCATTTTTGGCAGGTCAGGGCCACTTAGAAAATCCAAATTTAATGTGCAGAAATGAAACTTGGTTTGTTGCATTTGTGTTATATTTATGCAGGAGTTCACCATATTCTTCCATGCCTACTACAATAAAATTGTGACCTGGGCAGACCGCATGGAGTTTGTGAATGGCTGGTATATCCTCATTGTTGTGAGTGACACACTGACCATCGCTGGGTCGGCGCTCAAAATTGGAATACAAACAAAGGTTTGTATTTCATTCAGCTTTATTTGCTACATTTTAATTAGATCATTCACTGCTGGGCTGCGAATAAGAGGAGACTCAGAAATCATATGCATGAAGCAGGATCTTTGAAAATTAACTTATACTTCATTTAATTGTGCTTCCTCTCCTTTTGCAGTACCTGACAGACTACGATGTCTGCAGTATCTTGCTGGGAACAGCAACAATGCTCGTCTGGGTTGGTGTAGTTCGTTATCTTGGTTTCTTCAAGAAATACAATGTAAGAACTTCCATGATTTTCTGCATGTGTTCTCATTTTAACCTTTTGAAAGTCGCAAATTCATAACCTGAATATTTTTATTCCGTTCTAGATATTAATCTTGACCCTCAGGGCAGCATTCCCAAATGTGGTCCGATTCTGCTGCTGTGCGGCAATGATCTACCTGGGATACTGTTTCTGTGGTTGGATTGTCCTTGGGCCTTACCATGACAAAGTATGAAGATCAATCATGCTGATAAAAAACAATAAATAATCATTATCTGTTCCAAGTGTCATTTAAGAAGAAGCTCTGATGTCACTTATATATTAAAGCTTAATAATTAAAACCTTTTTTTCCAGTTTCGAACGCTTGACAAAGTAACAGAGTGCCTCTTCTCTCTCATCAATGGAGACGACATGTACGCCACCTTTCTGAAGATGAGAGACAAGAGCTACATGGTTTGGCTTTTCAGCAGACTCTACCTCTACTCCTTCATCTCCCTCTTCATCTACATGGTGCTCAGCCTGTTCATCGCTCTCATCACTGACACCTATGAGACCATTAAGGTCAGTCTGGGTCACCTGCAATCACAGACCGGAAATATTCCTAGATCTTGCTGTTGAAAGATGTTTTTAGATCATTTTTTACATCTATTCTTCAGTGCTCTAATATTTTATAATAATCCTTTTCAGCATCACCAGCAGGACAAGGTACCAGTTTCCCAGCTTCAGGCCTTCATAGCAGAATGCCAAGACCAGCCTGAGTCTGGAAGATATCAGATTGATGAAGAGCCAGTTTCATGCTGCCTCTTTGCATGCTGCTGCTTCGAAGGAAGTTAGAAGATGAGGCTTTATAGGCCGACCGTTTGCAAATATGGACAAAGCACTGACATATGAGGCCAAAGAGTCCTAGCTGTCTGCGTAGAGCATTCGATTGTACTGATACGTGATGATGAGAACAGTAGAATATCTTCTTACTCAAGTATGAGGTCTTTGTTGTTTTATCTTGCATGTCAAACACTACTGTATAAAACACAAAACTTTCTCCATTGAAGACTGCCGAAAGGATCGGTTGGTTAAATAGTCACCAGTGTAATAGAGTGTAACGCACTAACAACCAATTTCCCAGTTCAGTGATCCATTTAAAAGATGGGAGAGAAGAGGAGAAAGAGATTACCTCATGAGGAATTTCCTTCTAACAGCATGACTTCTGAGAACTTGAGTACACTACTTAAATAAGACCTTAAAGGGAAAGTAGATTTAAGGGTTTTAAAATCTAACTTACTTTGACTTTACTACATTTAAAGATGCCACCTAAATACAGTAAAGTCCATTGTAATGAATTGCTTTTTTAAGCATTAGTGCATATTTACTCTGTGTAAATATACTGATAAATGAACTATATGATTTGTCTAATTATTATAATTGTGCATTTTTGTGTTGCTTTTGTGTATTTTTCACACCTCCGACAAAGTGAATTTTCCCTTTTGCCAATGTGTTGACTCCTGTCTCCCTGTGATTGTAATCAGTATTTTATTCTAATATGTTATATTTGTCCAGCTAACATATTGTAAATGACAAATATGAAATATGAATGTAAAAAGTCTGTACAAAGCATGCGTGGCCCTTTTTTTCCCATGGCCTCCCCAGTAAAATCAAAACAGGAAACATAAGTTGCATATTTATTAAAACTTAAACTGAATGTTTATACAAAAGAAACTATATAGTGATATGAGATCCTGCAGCTGAGCATGCGACACTTACCTTATGCGACCACAGGGGTACCATTGCAGTGCTTTTTGACACCTGACAGCATTTCTCATTTGCATAATCCACACTGCACAAGTTCATAACCAATGCACGGCTCAGATACTGGTTGCTAAACAACGCTGCATCCAATAACAATGACGTTTGGTTTGAGGCTCGTGGTGGAATAGACTTTAAAAAAACACAATCAGCTGCAGCAGCAGAGCCTATTACTGTTGGGACACTTCAGCCTGACTGCGTTCAAATCAAAAATAGGTGAGGTTTCTGCGTTTTTGCCGCCGACAAGGTGATGGCTGAACGCAACGCGACAGTTGCTTTTTGTTTTCGGTGAAGGAGAATTTTGTTAATTTCGTCAACATCTACGAACTTGGAGTCTGTCTGGATTGAGTTGACCCATTTCATGCCGTACACCGTGAGTATGTTTTAACTTAGCATAAAGCTAGTTACAGGTTATCAAGCAGTGCGAAGTAACGTCATTGACGTTAAGAGTTAAAGTACTATTTGTAAATTATGACGTAAGGTTATGTCAAATTAATCTAAAAAAATACATATATTAGGCCAAGTCACTCGACTGAAGTGTACCAGTCAATTACTTACTGCTAAGGTTAGTAAAGTAATTCACTTCTACCTTGTTAAAAACAGGCTCTGTTCAAAACCTGTTTTGCTAACCAGCTAACATTAGCTAACCCTGTGAAGGTAAGCGACCTTGTAACTTACGTCATGCTAATTGGTTTAACAATAACTCTTAGCTTATGTATTAAGACATAACGAATTTTGTATAACATTATGGTAAACTCAGTAAATTAAGCCAGAGCACACTTAACTTTTCCTCCGCCTCAGTCAGTGTGTTACTTTATGTAAAAGTTGTGTGTTTTCTGGTTTATTAGATAAAAATATTGGAGATAGTTCGCTGGGATGCACTTAGCAGACTTAGAAAAGCAGGCACTTTTGTTCACTGGTGGCCTTTTCCTCACCAGCATGTCGTTTTCAGACTTTTACTCCGGCATTGAAAACGACTGCAATGTTTTTTCTTTTGTTAGTCAACAAAATGTGCTTGACAACACAAGTTGGAGCATATCAGTATCTTGTAAAGTTGTGGGAGTGGCAAGTGAAGATATCTGGCTCAGCCTGTTTCCTCTAAAGCATGATAGCATAACACTGTCCTCAAGGCACAGAAGTCTAAAATACACATGCACTGTCTGTTTTAGCCTCTCTCTGATGGTTTTCCCATATATTTATCTGTATAAATCTTTTGGCTTAAGAGTGAGCTCATCTTTCTACCTTGCGATTTAGTTGCCAGTGGCCAATAGGAGGGCCCCTTTTTTAAAACCCAATCTCACCCTCACTGGTACACATCAGACAGTTAATCCTGTGTGGGTAAAGCAGCAGCGCAGATTATCTACTGCTGGTCTATCTCATGGCTTGACGCCTCTTTGCAGGGCTCAGTTCCAGTGGGAGCCTCTGATCCACCAACTGACTAATCCACCTACTGGCTTGATAACTCATGACCTTGCATCCTTGTTTCCTGATGTGTCGGTGATATGGGAGAGTGGTGGACAACTGTGCCAACAGGGACATCTATGGGTAAATTTCTCTGCTAAAGGGGTTTGTACTTGGTGGACTACTGCAAGAATAGAAAGGCTTTTTTGGGATCTGCCAGAGCTGACCTATATTTTTGTTCTCATTTTCGATCAGCAACCTAATTTGAGGCTTCTAATATTAGAAAGTATAGTGAATGTTATATACCTGTGATTGCTGTAATGACCCTCCATCTGTTGTCTGATTTTTAGGAAACCATGAGATCTCCAGCATATCACATGTGACAATGTCCCCCTCGAGACAGAACAACACTGTGTCAATGTACTCTTCTCTGCCCCTGTACAAGAGCTCCTACAGTGTGATAAGTGCCTTTTGCACAAATGATAATATTCCTCAGTGCATTTCATACATCAATCAGGTACAGAATCATCCTGCATGTTTCCAAAAATAAACTGCTTTAAACTAGATTTACTTTTCACAGTAGATGTGTTGGCACTTTTGAATAAATATGCCTTTGCTAAATGCCAGTTACTATAGAATGTTATTGTTATTTGATCATTTAACACGACAGTGACATAAGTCCCCTTTCTTTCATAGGAGCTCACCTCATTAGGCCTCTCCACGTGTATCGAGGCCAGCTCACCAGAGGGAGTCAGCCTGAATACAGTGCCAGCTCTGAATGCCATGTATGAGCTGCTCCAGATTCACCGACGCAACATGTGCACTTTGGAGGAGCTCGAGAAAGAACAGCTGAAGAAAACCAGCTCCTTGGAACACATGCAGATGAACAATTCAAGACTTAAGGCAAGTATGACGGAGTACCTGCAAGCTATAATTTGTGCAGTAATAAAATGCTTACCACTAGAGGGCAGGAAATCAAACATACTTTTTTATGTACAGCAAATGTCCTTCATTCCTACTCCTACAAAGAGACTGAATATGACTACTGTTCTAAAGAACCTTAACAAGGACAACCCTTACAAAGTACTATGCATTGGAATCTCACTATTTTCTGTGATTTTGAATGTAACAGTGATTCTTATGTTCACTTATCTCTATAGTTGCTGGTATAAACATACCTCTTTAATCTAAACCTACAAGTGAAGAAGTCAAGGCTTCTTTTATCACAATAGTAAATGTAGGATTGTTTTGAGGGCTTATCAAATTCTCAGATAAAACATAACCCTGAACTGACTGCTTGCAAAAACTCTGCCATCTCACTGTACTCATGATGAAAGTTAATATATGTGCATTTCCTTTCAGGATCAGTTGGAACTGTCTATGAGAGAGAAATCAGGTCTACATGAGACAGAGAGGCAGCTACAACTAAAAATTAAGACTTTGCAGAGCTGCTTGAAAACAGAAAAAGATGAGGTAGGTGTAACTTTGCTTCATTTTATAATGAGGGACATACATGTTTTTGTTTTTACAGAATATGCAACTGTATAAAGTATGCACGAGCCTGTCAATGTTATTTTAACCCCTGTGGACAGGTTCAGAAGCTCCAGAGTATAATTGCAAGCCGTGCCTCTCAGTACAGTCACGATGCCAAGAGAAAGGAGAGAGAAGCTGCAAAGCTCAAAGAGCGCCTCAGCCAGCTGCTGGTTGACAGAAAGGATAAGAAACTAGGTAGATATGCTGGTACCATGCAAAATTTTACAAACTTTGCTTTTTATTCTGAGAATTTCAGGACAAAACATTTAAATTCTAACCTCTCATTTCCCCAACTAGCTATTGATGTGCTGAATTGTTTGGGTCGTTCAGATGGAAGAAGAAGCCACTGGAAAACTACAAAAGTTACAGCCAGGTATCATGAAAGCTTTCTTGTTACTGGATGACCAAACAGTATTTATTTAATGTATGATCATCAGTCAGATAACTTTGTAAATTTCTCTCTGCAGCCACGAAGGTGAGATGTACAAGTCCTTGCTTAGTGACTATGAGGCGAGTCAGAGGTCCTTGATGCTGGAGAACGCAGAGCTTAAAAAAGTCCTCCAGCAGATGAAGAAGGAGATGATGCACATCCTGAGTCAACGCCAACCTTCTACCAGAGGAGCCGATGCAGATGACAGTCAGGAGCAGGTATATGCATCTTTTTTTTCCTGCACCCAAAATAAAGATAAACTTTATACACATCATGGTATTAAAAATCAATACGGTGATGTTTAAAGTGCAAAAAAAAATTTGGGTTTGTATTTCCTCTTAAAACTCATGACAAAGACATATGTTTAAAGCTAAGAATGAAAGCAACCAAGATACTCTTGATAAGGAGCACAAAAAAGCCTTTATTGGTGTGGCTATTATTATTGGCAAAGATTAAAAAGACACGCCTACGCATTGCAGTACACAGGCCTTTATCAGGGTTATTAACCAGAGGGAAGAGAAATATTATATACACTTGCAGGAAAAGTGCTCATTTTTCTACTTTTTATACAATAAAATAAGTTTATAAGGGGACACTCTGTTTTGTTTTTTTTGATTGATAGGCGACTGACCACACTTATTACTTTGTTAAGCAATTAAAAGGAAAAAACTGTGAGTACCCTGAAAAAAAGATACTTACATGTTCAAAAGTTTCCCTTCGTGTTTCTGCTGTTGTGCTCAGGTTAATTCAGACGAGGAGGAGAGAGCTGGTGACTCCAGCAGGGAAACTCTGGACCAATCATGTGAGCATGCCAGAGAGCAGCTCACCAACAGTATCCGCCAGCAGTGGAGGAAACTGAGAAACCACATGGAGAAGTTAGACAGCCAAGGTACATGTTAATGTAGCTAAAGACAACTTAATTTGGGGTTATAAAAAAGCTGGATTCTGAAAAATGTTTCACTGCTGCTCCAGCATTTACAGACATACAGTTTACCTGTGAAGGACATTGAGCTTATCTTGTGTCACTGCATTTGTTTGTCAAGCCTCACAAGTACAGACTCAGCAGGAAACGAATAAGGAGGTGATACCAAGGGAGACCCACGAGGATGAGATGGAGCGAATGAGACGTGAAGTGCAGCAGTGCAAAGAGTTCATTCATGCACAGCAACAGCTCCTCCAGGTCAGTTCTGCTTGTTTGTGAGTGCAGAGATGGTCAGGACATCTGTGCAGGTTAAACATTTCCCTAGCAGAGTTTTGTACCAATATAAGCGGCCTCTCTTTTTAAGTGCAAATTAAGGGATAAAAATTGCAGTTTAGATCAAAGACCCCTTGTCTGCTGTACATTATTGGATGTAAATTGGAAAATCAAAAAAATAATTTGGTCTGAAATGGAAAATGTGTGTCTGTTTCTGCTCATGCAGCAACAACTCAATACATCATTTGATGATGAGACAGCAGCTCTTCTTAATGACTGCTACACGCTGGAGGAGAAGGAGCGCCTTAAAGAGGAATGGAGGCTCTTTGAGGAGCAGAAGAGAAATTTTGAGAGGGAGAGAAAGAACTTCACAGAGGCTGCTATCCGCCTGGGGCGAGAGGTTTCTACTCAGTTCTTCTTATGTCGTCCCATTGTTCTGTTCAAATATGTTGAGGCTCTTGTAATTGCATTGCGTTCCTTAATTTTTTTGGATTTCTGCAGAAAAAGGCCTTCCAGGAGGATCGTGCCTCTTGGCTCAAGAGTCAGTTTTTGAACATGACCCCCTTTACAGACCGCCGGAGATGTTCTTCATCCGATGGTCAAAGTGCCTTATCAATCAGTAAGTTTTTGTAATTTAAAAAAAAAAAAAAAACTTAGTGACTAAACCTTTATTGGCAAACAGGAGCAGAAATTACTGTTAGAGCTGAAATGTTAAGAATATGATTTAAAGAATGCACCGTGTCGGAAAACTACAACAAATATCTGTCCCTGTCTGACTCAGAGAAACTCATGCATACACTTTTTTTTCATGGACTTATTTGAATATACGCTACATTCTGCTTTTTAGGAAGTGAGCCAGAGATGAGAATGTCTTCCACAAATGCTCCACTGGCCAAGTCCTCAACCTACACCTCCTTTTCCACTCCTAAACCTACACAAAATGCTTCTGTGCCATCCACATCTGAACTTTATCGGACGCTACGCCTAATACCAGACAGCAGGTAGTATTATGACTGATTACTATTGTCTGTATTAAGTGAAATGTTTAAAGGCAAGAATGATTTTTTTTTTTGCTGTTTCACAAAATACTTTTAGCCAGTGTATGATGTACATTTTAGTCCTCAAACTTTTAACAATAGATCTGAAGTTCCTTGTAACTGCCACATATGTATTGTGTGGTTGTGTCATATCATACCTATTAATATTTTTTCCCCTGTTTCAGTTCCTCCAGAAATTCAAGTCGAGGATGCTGGCAAGAGTCTACCACTAATGAAGATGGAGATTCTCGGTTCAAGTCAAAAAACAGACCTCGATGTGGAGAATTGAGTATCTTCTCTTTGGGCGAAGATGAGAACAGCCTCACTTGAAAAACTTCCAGTGCCTTATTTTTTAGTGTGTGTGATTCTGCAGTGGACTTGTGCATCAGATCATGGCTGAATTCTGTCTCCACAGATGAATGTTGATTTTTTTTTTTTTTTGGTACAGCATTGTTATTTTGCTTTGTTATGGACATGCACAGATCATTCGCCAAAGCTGATCAAATGAGAAAGCACTTTAAATAGTTTCAATTGTTCATTTCTTGTATTTACAATGAAATCAACACTGACAAATCAGATTTTAAGCTATATTTAAATGAGGGTATCAATCAAATAGTGAACTAAAATATTGGAATTAGAGAACTTTTTGTGTGTATTATATGAAAGGCTTAAGTTTTAGTTCCATCTTTTTAATGTTTACATATTCTAGATGTTTAATTTTTAACGGAAAGGTATATTGACATTAGATTGGTAAGGGTGTAACAGCACAATAAAGATATTTTTAATTGAAAAAAATGTGTAGTCTGACTTTAATTTGGCGCCCTCCAGTGTGTTTCAATGGGAACTGCAGTCACAAGTGTGAACGACCGGAATCCGGATGTCATCATCTTTGCTTTTGTCTCAGCATCCAGCCCAGAATCCCACCCACCGCTCGGCATTTATTTGTTACAGAGAAAAAACATCGACAATGTCGGGCTCATCTAATCTTGTTGCCATGAAAAAAGTCGTACAGCAGCTCCGTTTCGAAGCCAGCATAAACAGAGTGAAGGTAATGTGTGTGTTTATTGTCTTTTTGCCAAATAACTGGGGGAAAATCTCAACCGTTACCCCGATCCGCTAATGATGCTAGCTGGTGCCAGAGGCTAACACTAGAAGTTAGCCGCTAGTCAACAGGCATAGCAGGGCGTTGCTTGAACCGAAGGGGAAGTTAAGTAAGTCTAATATTAGTATTAAGATTAATCTAAAAACACCTGACAAGTGCTGATTTCGAGATAATTTAGCTAGATGCAGCTACCAGGCTCGAGTTGAAAAAATAACTTGACGTGTTAAAACTAAGAGTAGGCTACTTAACTTGGAATCCAATTCTTTGTTGTGCTAGCAACACAAATATTGTATCTATTGCTACTTAATTACTTTGTATATACACTTTAGAGAAAACTTACTAGAAAACTTTGAAAACTTGTTTCATCAGAGAAAATAAATCACGTATAATATTTAATTACGTATTATAGTCAATATTTAGGTTAATTCAATCTACAGGGTCCTCTTTATGGAGATCAGCAGTACTTTTTGCAATACAGAATTATAACAGTACGAGTCTGTGAATGTTCTCATTCATCCAGGTCATAGTTATTCTGGGCAAATGAATCGAAGGCAACTGGACTTATATTACTCACAGACATATTACTAAGTCCAGTTGCCTTCGATTTATTTGCCCAGAAT
>JAPZDY010000004.1:15715891-15734525 GCA_029783645.1 Ctenochaetus hawaiiensis | reverse complement strand
ATAAATGACCGTCCCTGAATTGTGTATGATTCAAGACTGTCCCTGTCAGTAAGAAAAGCTGGTTAGTAACATTATCACTGCATTGAACTGAACTACACTGTATTTCAAAATATATTTTAGAATCATGTGAAAATGTAACACTGGGAAAAATAAGTGCCTGCTATTTGTTGTTTGCACTACTTAAAATCCTAAATATAGTTGGTTACTTTCTGTGGGTCTTTGGGTTACTGAGTGGTTTGATTTACATTTTAACTTCTGTTAGCATGAAATGATGTTTGTATTCTGTTGGTTAAATGTTTTTTTGAAAAACTTAACAACTGTGCAACTGCAGATAACACATCCTAACTACCTGTCAGAAAGAAGCAAGTAGTGTAGTAGTAGCAGTAGTAGTAGTAGTGTTAAATTTAAACTGTTCACAAATACTATAACATCCCTCAGACATTTTTTGACATCTATGAGGCAGAAATAGTGGACACAATGGAATATTTATGGGTAGTCAGTGTTAAGATGAAAAAACAAACTAAAAAGCATCTCTAAGGATGTCTTTCATAACTCATTCTTACTCATGTGAAAAAATACAGAATAAAAACTGCCCATATTCTGCATCACATAATTGTAATAGTGGTGGAAGTGACTATCTGTGGAACACACTCCATTTCATTGTGGAATGATAATTGCAGTGTTTTGTCTTATATAGCTGCGCTGCACTGCATAATCTTAAACATGATTGCAGTCCTACTACTTCTGTATAAAGGCGTAGAGTTTTTGATCGAAATTAGGGGGTCTATATCATCTCATTCCCAGTATGTATTTTTTAATCACAGATGCTCTGCTCTCCGTGGTTCTTTTGTGTAAGTAAGCTCCCGTGTAAGGAGAGTCTGTCAAGTAACAGGACATTTGCTGCATTTTCACACAGGACCATTCCAGTTTATCCATGGAAATGTGAGCCAGTGTCATTAGGCCTGACCTTGCTCCTTCTGTCTGACCCTATCATGAAGAGACTATCAGCATTACAGAGCTACAGGGACACAAAACATTGAACTGGTATGCCTCTTGTAATACTAATTTCTTATTTAAGCTACAATGTGTATATTTTTTTTAATATACTAGCATTTTTAAATCAACCTGATTGTATAAGTTACTGCATACGTTGACCCAGGAATTTGCATTGACCGCCTCAGCCAATAGAGGGGATTTAATGGACTCTGGTTAAGATAGGAGGAGCATTCTTGAGTATTTCTTACACCAAATTGGATTCAGAGTCTCCTCCCAAACCACATGGAGCTCAAAAAGCAAAAAAGTGGGATGTGGTGCTGTGCAGTGAGCTCGGTCAAAGTTGGAAGCTGCAGCCGGTTTGCTGGTTTTATCCCTGTGAGCCACGTCAGTCAGCCAGTCAGTCAGTCAGTCAGTCAGTCCAAAAGCTGTTTCGGCTCAGTAACAGGAGAACCGAACCTGAGTGGCAGCCTCACGGTGCGTAAGATAACGGGGTGTACAGGGGGAGGGAGGTACGGTTCACATGAAGCCACACAAAGGGGAGGGATAGCTGTAACGTTAGTGTTGCCATGTGTGCAAAGGACAAGCTCCAAAAATTTCAGACAGAAAAGCTTTGTCAGATTATCTGGAAGCAGTTGGGGCCTGAGAAAAAAACATCCTGGGATTTTTATCACAAGTTTGCCTCAGCCCCATTCGCACTTCCACCTCTGCACGGTCCAAAGGTCCGAGCGCTTCCAGTCAGTATTTTTAGGAGCGCGATTCAATCACTGGCACAACTTTAATTTCACTCCTCCAGAGTGAAGCAGCCGGTGTGTTGCAGATCGCAGAGCACCGCGGAGGCTCCAAAAAGTTCGGTTGATTGTTCGAAAGAAGGCGGCGTAAATGTCAGCAACACGGATGCAGCTGCTATCGGTCAGAAACGTCCGGCTTTTGAGCCGCGGGCGAGGCGAGTTGTTCGGCGGCTGCAGCGGAGCGCAGCAGCCCGGCGCTAGTCCCAGGGTCCGCTCACTGACCTCTCCCCCTCTGTCCTCCTCTCCCGGCAGAGCTTTATCCAGTCTGAGTGCGACGCGTCGAGGGCTCCCCAAAGAGAAGATGACCGAGAACGGAGTGACGTCCCGGGCCAAGGTGTTGACCATCGACACCATGAACCCCACGGTGAAGAAAGTGGAGTACGCCGTGCGGGGGCCCATCGTGCAGCGGGCCGTGGAGCTGGAGAGGGAGCTCTCAGAGGTCTGTACTCTCGGTTCATCTCTGTCATCTATGGACAATACTTTGTGTCTCATTGCAAACCTGTGCATGGCAAACACATCAATGTTTGATTTTCCTTTCATCATTCTGTTATTGCCTCATTTTGTTGATCAAACTGTGTCAAAAAGCAGCATATCTTTACATAAAACAACATGACCGGGTTGTCCTATACATTTTCTATAAGAGGAAACATAGGCCTCCTTGACGTGCTCTGCCTGACAAGGTTAAAAAAAATCCAATTGTCTCATTTTACTATTACTGTTGTTGAAACAGATGATAGGAAAATTGACAGAGTGAACAGTTTATGACTTAAATGTCATAACTTTTAATGTTTGCTCTGCAAAAATCAGTTTGACACAGGGTAAATTTGATTTAGTTTAAAGAGAGCTGTGTGCTTTTTTGCTGCTGATTAAGGCTTTTGGGATTTTTTTCTTGACCAAGAATCCAGTCAGTGTCTTTCATTAATTGCAAATCAGCAGGTTTCCATTCCTACTTGTATTTTCATTATAACCGTCTAAACATTATCCAGAAGAAAACTTTGTGTTAACAATTACACTCCCTCCTGTCAAAGTCCATTAGTTAGTCACTCATTCCTGAGTTGTTTGATCATGTAAAAAAAAAAGGAGACTGGTGTGATCTGGGTATTTCTCTTTCCGACCTGTTTTCAAGACGTTTTTTTTTGTTGTACATTAGATGTTTTTTTTTTTTTTTTTAGGAAACTGTGGTTTCTAAACCACAGTAGCTCAACAAAAACAGAGTGAGTGATGAAAGTTCATGGTCTAAACCCGAGACTGTGTTTGTCTTACCTGTTAATATCTGTCCATCTGACCTGATGATGCGCATATCTTTTACCTCATTTCACCTCTTGCAGCCCCCACTGTGCAAAATGGCCAACTTAGATGATCTGTCCTCTGTTGCTTCCTTATGTTATGATTGCTTCTCTTAAAGGCTAAAAATCTGTTGAAATATCTATTTAAGGCTTTCAGCTCTTGTGTCTGACATTTTAAAAATGCTCTTTCAATCCATAGTATAAATTGATTTTGTCTTACAATCAAGATTTTTATCCTCCCTTTAATTAATCACAGATATTTTTTTTTGTATTTTTCTCTTTCAGTTTCCTTTTTTTTTAAAAAAAAAAAAAAAGCTCTTTCTGATCCCTTCCTCTTGCACTTACGGTGATGTGGCAACCAGCTGTTAGTGTACTGAGTGCAGTCTGGTGTGAAAACTTTCCTCTCTTGAGTGCTTTGCTTGGGATGGGATGAGTTTGCGAACAGGTCATTGCACAGGTGAAAGGCACAGTAAGATGGGCCAGCAGGGAGTGTAATGACAGTGGTAACCTTTTTAACCAGATGGCTCACTGGCGCCATAGAGTTAATGTTGTTTGCTTTGACCGGTGCTTATCTGTAGCTGGCTCCCACTCTGTGTAGGATATTAATTTTTTTTCTCGTCTTAACAAGAGTTTGATCGGGCGTGATCAAATTGACATTTTGATGTTCAAAAAGCAGAAGACATTGCATTTGTATTCAGCTTGTGGAAATCCTGTAAAGATACTTAGGGATATGAGCATTTTTCAGAGGAGAAATAAGAATTTTCAAACTTCATGCAAGTTGCTAATGAACTTTTCTTCATCACATTTCCATCAGGCTCAGGGAAGCGCTGCAAAGTCTTTGTTCGCTCTCTGCAGACTGTTTCACTGCCAAGTTTTTTCAAAACTACAGCACCCAGCCTGAAGGCAAAAATGCCAGTCTACCCATCTTGTTCCACAGTTTTTAGAGGCACTGAACTGCACTCGTTCGTAAAAACACATTCCTTTATTTTTGAAACACCTCCCTTCAAACTGCAGCTTTGATAGGATTGGATTACTTTGAGAAGCGGGTCACAGCGGTATTCTCTCTTTTGTCCTTGAATTAAGCACACACACGGAAACGCACACTATGATCCTCCTCTCCGGTTTCATACACGTTTTGTGTTTTTTGGAAGTCTTCATTTACAACACAAATGCGGCCTTGTTCTTGTAATCTCTCCTAATACCAAAGCCTTGTTACAGCTTTTAAAATACGTGGAAAATAAGCGAGACAGACTTTGAACCAAATTACTGTGAACCAGTAAGAAGTGAACAGATTAAGGCTTCACATGCCGTATTACATTGTGGTCTTTGTTTGTCCTAATGAGCAGCTAGCTGTGGTGATCTGGGACCTTTTGAGAGGACCACTGTTGGGGCAGAGCGACTTTTTTTCACATATTCTGCCACAATAAAAACTAATTTGCAAACCCCAAAAATGTTTGCTATTGTGCAATCCATGATAATGGTATGCTCAAGTTTCACTGTCTTTTTTTACATAGGCTTTCGCTTTTTAAGTTGTGAAACATTCCCTTTGTGAGGGAGGAAAAGAATGACTTCTAAGTTTTACATCAAGAGCACAGCTTTACCACCTGTTGGCACTTTAACATTGTTTGCTGGGCTGCTTTTATCAGCGGTGGGGAACACAAAGCACAGGCCTTTCGAGCCCTTTCTCAGGAGCAGAGGTCAGAGTGTTTCAAAAAGACCCTCATCACAGATGGGTGGTAACTTTGACCCAGTGGGTGTTCACCCGGTGTAATGTTACTGGTCCAGACCGGGAGACGCCTCTAGCATGTGACCAATGAGAGAGCCAGAGAGAGCTCTTTAAAATCTGAACACTGGAAAAAAGCAAACAAACAGACTGTTTTGATTTCCGCAGGGTGTGATGTCCCACTTGTGGATTCTCTGCAGTGTCACGCTGGCCTTAACATCTGGTGTCAACAGCATGTGTGTGTGGGCACATGTGCGTGTGTGTGTGCGTGTGTCTTCCCGGATAGCTTTTCATCCTCCGTCACTGGTCTCAGCTGCTCAAGAGATTGTATTTCAGAAACTTCATATGACTGCCCTGACACATGTAAATTAATACTTTTATTTTGGTGATAAATCTTGCCCAATTATTTGTGACGTTGTGTTTACTGCCCCTTGCTGTCACACATCCCACTTTTTTCCAGTCTACACTAAAGAGTTTGAAGCCTTTGTGCGTGTCTGCGTTTGTGTGTCAGGAGGTTAATGGTATCAGTAAGATAAGATGGTTTGCGCAGGTTCAGACTGTGTTCCCATGTTTACACATACTATCTGCATCAAGGCCACGGCAAATACAGTAGATTTATCAAAATGGTTTCTGACCACACCACAGTGCTGCAGTGTAACCCTCATTTATCAAGCTCTCTATGCAGATTAGATGTACTTTTAAAACACAGTAGAAAGAAGGCAGGCATGTGATATAGGTGCTCAGAAGCTCCATTGTTTAGTAACTTTTTGATTTGGAGCTAATTCTACTAATAATAAGCAATATTCAGAAAAAATCACACAGTATGTGTCTTACCTAAGATGCACATCTACTGACATAACTAACCTCTAGGACAGGTGACCCACTAAAATTCTGGCCTCCTATGTTTAGAAAGAGTGGACGTCAAAATTTGTGACTGCACCCCGACGTTTGTTCAACCTTTCTTTGCTCGTTTTCCCTCCCTGAGCAGTAAGACTGAAAGGTTTTTGCTGGCTGGAAAATGATGGGTGGTTCGAGCTGGCTTTAATCTGAGAGCAGGCTGTATGAACAGTCTGCTGGTCTTCATCTGAAACGAAAAGAATTTATGAGAGTACTTGTGCAACATTTGTTTACATAGATGTGTCTTCGCGTGGCGTTTCTATTATTAACAGACATGCTGCTCAGAGTTCGGAGGCAAATTGCATTGAAAGATGTTTCAGCAAGTTTCTGGTGAATTTGAAATGATAATTTTACAGATGTCACAGCAAGAATCGTTGTTATCACTTTCTTTGAAATTAAGTCACATTTTGAACAAATTTTTGCTTCTGGACTTGATTCCTTGTTGCAAGTTTCCAACAGTGTAGGCACATGAGGATGACATCATTTTTTTGCAATGCACAGCTTTTTATAAAAGCATTCCAGCATTGTTTAAAAGAACTGATAAGCCCAGTTTGAACTGGTTCTCCAAAAAGATGATGGCATAAGTGTTTCTGTGCAAAAATGAACAAATGCTCACCTTGTTTGTACTCAGTCATCTCTGTATGTTGTATTTTTGCTCTGCAGGGAATGAAGAAGCCCTTTGCTGAGGTCATCAAGGCCAACATTGGTGATGCACATGCTATGGGCCAACAGCCAATCACTTTCTTCCGGCAGGTCAGCTCCATAGCCCTTCCCCCAACGTCTCCTCTAAATATAGCACTTCCCCTCTGATTTCTAAATGTCTATGAAACTAATTTCTTCCTCTTTGAATAAGGTAGTGCCAATTATGTTTTCCTATCATATGCAATAATCTGTGCAGGTTTTTTGTTCAATGTTTCTTCCACACTTTATGCCCACACCTCTCTTTGTTTCAAGGTCTTGGCGCTCTGTTCTTACCCTGAGCTGCTGAATGACAGCACATTCCCAGAGGATGCTAAAAGTAGAGCGCGCCGCATTCTACAGTCCTGTGGAGGGAACAGTTTGGGTGTGTATGAATGTGTTGTCCTCTGTGCCAGCACAATAAACTCTATATAACCTCAGTCTCACATTATCACCTTTTGTATCTGCTTGGCTCATTTTGTGCTGGAGTATGCTTTCTGGTTCAGCCTGTGTTGTGTTTAAGTTTTGAGCTGTGAAAGCAACTCGAATTGTCTCCTGTATGTATCTCCCTCAGGCTCTTACAGTGCCAGTCAGGGCATAGGCTCTGTGCGTCAGGATGTGGCGCGCTACATTGAGCGAAGGGATGGTGGCATATCCTGCGACCCAGACAACGTTTACCTCACCACAGGGGCCAGCGACGGCATTGTGGTACAAATCGTCTCTCATCTATTAAACTGACTTTGTCCCTGTTGTGGTTTCAACCATGAATATTTGTTTTCCTCCCCAAAGAAAGAAAGAACACAATGTTTCATTAATGTAGCAATGAGATAAAAGTTGCCCGATGTCTTTATAATTTTGCTGTGAATTAATCTGCAACACTAGACTGAGAAATGTGTTTTGGAGTGAATCATTCAGCGAGCTCGAGCTAGAAGGAAAATAAACACTTGAGAAAACAAGAAGCATCTATTCAAGATCCAAGAGATAATGGGTGCTAAAATTAAATCATTAATGCACAAACATTTTGGCCTCATGAACCTTTTGAAACTGAAAATGAATATGAATATTCTGCTAATATTCCTGATTACATGCGACTGTGCATACTTTCATTAACGTAATGACACAGCCTTCCTCTTTCATTCAGTCTCCTTTTTAGCAGATAACGATGTTTACAGCTGAATTCAATATATTATCATTTTCTCATATTCAGGATATCTTTGGAAAATTAGTGTGCGCATGCACGCAGTCAGTGTCTCATTTATAATGGTTTGAAGAGTTCTGATGAGTTGCAACTATCCAAGACAAGGCAAAGATTAGAGAAAAGACAAAAATAATTCAGCAAATTTTGTGCAGAGGTAATGATTTTCTTCTTTATCTAACCTTTTACATAGATGAAATGGCATGGCTCATTAAAACGAATGCATGATGTGTCTTTACAGAAAAAAAAAACACTGTGTGTGTTGTTTTGACGGCTTCATGCCAAAACACAGATTAAAAACGCCAAACTGAAACTGTAAGCAAAAGTGCAACAGCTTCTGTTCCTGATCATTTAAGCTCCTCCACAAAGAGTCTGTGCATTCAAATTTCTACTACTCCTGCGTATGCATGAATCTAAAATGTGATTTACTGCGTGAAGGTAAAACTGTTGAGCTGACATGTCTCTCTTGACCTCCCTGTCCTGCATGTTTAGACCATGCTGAAGCTGCTGGTGTGTGGCGAGGGTGCGACCCGTACAGGCGTCATGATCTCCATACCTCAGTATCCCCTGTACTCTGCTGCGCTGGCTGAACTGGGCGCCGTGCAGATTAATTATTACCTGAATGAGGAGAAGTGCTGGAGCCTGGACATCAGCGAGCTGCAGCGTGCCCTGGATGAGGCCCGGCGTCACTGCAACCCTCGAGCCCTGTGCATCATCAACCCTGGAAACCCCACAGGTAAAGTTTACCTCACTTTTTTTGGTTGGGGGTTGGGGGGTCAAGAGAGGACTGTTCTATTTGTCAGTATCAAGTAATTTCAAACACTAAATTATCCCTAGATAATTAAGTTTTGTCTGTTTTAAGGGCCATCTTGAGACAGTTTATTGAAACTGAGACAAGTTTGGAAGGAAAGGAGTATGAAAACAAAATCAAGAATCAAAAACAAACAATTAGTCAAGCTTGGGACCTTACAGTCATACAGTTCAAATCCTAAATCACTAGGTCCACCAAGATGCCCAGGGATTAGGCTAGTTTAAAACAAACCTTTTAAGGGGCTCAATTAAGTTCTGTAAGCACATGTTTTATAAACTGCTTAAAGTAGAGCCACTAGATGGCAGCAAATGGACACAACTGCCCGCCTGCTCATCATCCCAAACCCTTCTCCATAATGAGCCTGCTCTTGTTCACAGGTCAGGTTCAGAGCAGACAATGCATCGAGGATGTAATCCGATTTGCAGCAAAGGAACGTCTCTTCCTCATGGCTGATGAGGTAGCATCCCCGCATCTCTGTCCACATCTACCTGCTTTCTTGTTTTCTGTGCACTTGTGACATCTGTCCCTCTGTCTTCATCTCCCAGGTGTACCAGGATAACGTGTACGCAGACGGTTGCCAATTCCACTCTTTTAAGAAGGTCCTGTTTGAAATGGGGCCGGAGTACTCGAATACAGTGGAGCTGGCATCTTTCCACTCCACCTCCAAATGTTACATGGGAGAGTGAGTACATCTGTCAGACCTTTCAAAAATAACACTGAAAACTGTTTCTCTTCGTTCACAGTCTTGTTTGTTTGCTTCCTGAGATATTTTTATTCACATCCTGACGTTTCCCTCGTTCTTAGGTGTGGCTTCCGCGGCGGCTACATGGAGATCATCAACATGGATAATGAAGTGAAGGCCCAGCTGACCAAGCTGGTGTCTGTCCGCCTGTGCCCTCCTGTTCCTGGACAGGCTTTAATGGACTTGGTGGTCAACCCTCCGCAGCCCGGGGAACCGTCATATGACAAATTTATGAAGGTAAAAAGTCAATGTCCCCCAACTCTCATGTATTTGCAGTATACACAAACTGATCAATACACTCTTATTTCACAATATGAGCAGTTGTTGAACATTATCAACACACTGAAACCAGTATTATTACAGACTGTCTCTGCAAAAAACTGCTCCTGAAAATGCAATTAGATTTTTTTGCTGCAATGAGTTTTGTCTGTAAATGATTTTAACACACAAAACTCATCTGAAATAATATGAAGTGCATTCGGAAAGTTCAGTCTCTAAAAATGTCCTTCGCCGTTTGCACTTTGTTGAATATTATGAGACTGAAATCTCATTGTAAGACAGTGAATAAGCATAATAACCTGTATATGCTGTTATATTTCTGTTTAAATGTTACACTGAATTTGATGTGATTATGCAACGATCTTTATCGTAGTCAGTGTATCACTGTGGTGTGTTATCACAAGTTGACCATGCATGAAGCTGCTTTTGAACGTTCACATTATAAAAAACCCTGCATGGCCATTATCTTTCATAGGGGTCAGATCACATTGTGTGCAAAAAGATTATCGTTTACCTCGTGACATTCATCTGATCTGTGTACACTTACATCTAAACTGTTTGGCTTAGCCCCTCGTCTGTCTCACGGTCTCACAGATGTCTGGAGAAATTCAAGCGGACAAATCTAATAGAAAAGCTTAGATATGTACTAAACCGTCATTTCATGTTCAACTAATAAATAAGCCACTCAGTGGTGCTGAAATATAACCTTTTCTATAATGTATCATTCCTAAAACTGCCTCTGTGGCAAAGATTTTCTCCACAACTCCTAAGAGCTTGAGACTACAGGCGATTGCCACATGAGATATATAAATGATAAGTCAATTACAAATATTGCCATGGGCGTTTACTGATTTGAGTAACATCTTCCTTTGGTTCACTTCTTTTTCTTCTCTGTTCTTCTCTGTTCTGCATTTTCTCTCCCCCACTTCCAGGAGCGCACAGCCACCTTAAGTGCCTTGGCAGAGAAGGCCAAGCTTACAGAGCAGGTTCTCAATACTGTGCAAGGCATCAGCTGCAATCCTGTGCAGGGTGCTATGTACTCCTTCCCCTGCATAACCATCCCTGAAAAGGCCGTCAAAGAGGCCACGGTCAGTCCTTCACCTGCTTTTATAATTGTTTCAGTGTTTCGGTGTGATGCAAGTTTGAGTGTACAAGGTCAGAAGCAAAATAGCGGTTGATACAGTTACTCTAACTAATGTCTACTTCAGAAATTATTATTCCTCTACGTATTATTTTTTTTTCCTCAACAGTCCTTGATCTACTGATACTCTTGTTCCACCAACTGGCATTAAATACACTTCATACTTCACTCTATGCTGGGTTTAAACTATTTTACCGGGTTCAGTACACCCTGCCTCCACCTCCCTGTTTGCCAAAGGGAACAAATGATTTCCAATAGCTTGTGGTTTCAATTCTGTCCCCCGGTTGACTGCTCAGTAGGAATTTCAGGGAGGGTGGATGGGCTGAGCTGAGGATCTGATTGGCCTTGCAGAGGATAAGGTCAGAATAAATCTGACCTACTGACACCTCATCAATCCCGGTGACTCTGCTCCTTGTCTTTAACACACAGTTGCAGCGTTGTTTTGTTTTTTTGTGCTCAGAAGCCGCATAAAGCCTCTTTAGCAGCCCTCTTGCCGACATTACCATTGGCAGGTTTAAATAGAGCTGCTGTGCGGTCCATTGAGCCGCTTCTTGATCTCGATACTCAGCTAATTCTGAGGTGGAGACATTTTAAAAAAGGGGTTTAAAGGGTTTTAAAAGCTTTTGATCAAGAGGAAATAAGAGAAACCCATTTGTTTTTGCTCTTTTTGTTTAATACATCAACCTTCAGTTATCTTTACTCTGCTGAAGAAAATGTTCTGTCCCCATTCGAAGCCATGCAAAACTCTGAAGGACTCTGTGCCAAAACAGCTCTCGAACACATGAACAAAATGGCAAAAATATTGCTACTAGACTATACTAGACCGTGGAATACAATGATCGGCATTGAAGTAAATATGAATTAATCTGAAGAGCAAAATCTACCACTGTATCATTAATGTAATCAGCCATTTTTATTGATAAAGTACAGGAATGTCTTGTTGGTTACAAAGACAACTTAACTGAGCTGTTTCTGCATTCATTTGGTCCAGTCCCTCTTGAAATGGATTTGATTTTCTACTAATTGAAAATCATTTTTAATAAATCTATGTCATGAATCAAAAATAGAGTTTGGCTAAAGAAAAATAATATAGAAAGCAGCTCAGTGACAAGTATGCAATGAGGTTCATGCAGTGCTTTAATGACGAAGCTATACTGTGAGTCACAGCGTAATGCTATAAATAAGTCTCTGAGTCAAGTCAGTTGTATTTATGTAGTGCCAAATTACAACATAAGCTGTCTCAAAATACTTTACATATAAAGCAGGTTAAAACTCCATAATTATCTGAGACCCAACAACTGACAGCAATTCCCACATGAGCAAGCGCTTGACTGAAAAGCTCAGTCACAGAAAAGCTGCACTTACCAAAGAAAAACGAGCTGATTCCTAATCAGATACCCCCCTCTTTTACTACTACTTGAAATACTCCCTTTCCAACCTATTCTTAGTACTATAATATTTCTCCTCTGCTCTTTCAGGACAAAGGTCAGCAGCCAGATATGTTTTACTGCATGAAGATGCTGGAGGAGACGGGGATCTGCCTCGTGCCTGGAAGCGGCTTTGGCCAGAGAGATGGAACCTACCACTTCAGGTACATGAAAACAAATGAAACAAATGACTCTATGACTGCGATGAATATTTATTGATTCATCTGGTGATTATTTTTTGATCAAACAATTAATTGTTTGACTTTTTAAACATGACAAAATAGGGAAAAGTGACCCAAATGCCACTGTACTCAGTCCAATGTCTTTTAAATTGCTTCGTCTTGTCCATTTGTCTATTAGAAGAGATTGTTTTCAGATAAGATTATCCTGTAGAAATGATCCTTATATTGTGAGGAGTATCATCATTGCATAAATGCCTTAAAATTATTATTTTGAATGTTATTTTGGATCCATACTGATTACCCTTCTTATGAGTGAGTAAAAAAAAATCAACAAAAGTCCCCGTCTGGCATCCTGTCGTTCAGTGTTCGTGCACAGTTGGGTATTATAAAAGAGGCAGCAGAGACCCTCCATGATAAAGTTAAATGATGAAATTTATGAAGAATATAAGTCAGAGGATTCATTGTGAAATATCAAGCAAGATATGAGGCTTTTCCATAAATGTCCTGTCATGTCTGCACGACCTAAAAGTCACATACGTCTGTATGTCAGAAAGGCGTCACTTAAACAGGAAGATGAAGACAGAAATGTTACATATTCAGTGTCTGAAGAAGGACTTCACTGTGTGTGTATTTTCAGTTAGTTCCTAAGTTTATGAAAGAGAATGAGTCATTTTTTAATTTAGCCTTTGCACTCTCTTTTAGTTATTGAATTACTTTCTAAAATAATTCTTGTGTCATTGTTTTTCAGCTCAAAACTAATCTTTAACTCTTGTTGAAAGCGTCTGCTGTTACATGATTAAGTTCTTGGCTAATTTTTGTCTTTTTTTATTTCCTGTCTCCTTCCCAGAATGACCATCTTGCCACCAACAGACAAGCTGAAGATCCTGCTAAACAAAGTGAAGGAGTTCCACCAGAAATTCACTCAGCAGTATTCTTAAAAGTCCACATGTCTGCCTCCTTTCACAGAGGGGAGGAGCTCACTAACCACACAAAAAAGGAACTCAGCCAATCAGAATTTATCTGTCTCTAATAAGTGCCTTTCCTGCGACGGCTCCGGTGGTCTCCGTGACGATGCACCAGAGCCTCTGCTGCCATCTCACTTGGACACTCGCAGGCGATGAAGGAGGATGTGTTTTCTGTCAGAAAACAAAACAAAACTGGAAATGAATTAATCCCAGACATGTCAGCTTGGTATGAAAAATATGTATGGTTTCATCTTGTTTGTGTGTCTGGTGTGCATGTGTGTGTGTGTGTGTGTGTGTACGTGTACGCGCACGCGTATGTGTGTGGTTTTAGCTTTGAAGGATGTACATTATGTACTTTTGTCTGTGTAATTGTGAATAGGGGAGATAGACTGTTAATGTGATTACCAAGCTAAAAAAAAATTTGAAGGAAAAGTGATGAGGCTCTAAACCTTAAATATTTTTACAACCAGTTAAAATGTTCCATTCCTGCAGACAATACTTGACGAGGAGAGTGTGCAGAAAAAGTCCTATTTGCATGAAGATTCAGAGATGATTTTGTAAAATTGAAATAAATGTAAAAGTCTGTATTGTGTCTCGTTATTTGGAAAGAGCTGTCAGAGTTGAAGACAAACTGGTCATTTTTCTTTGACCGTTACATTTATGAAAAACGGCTCTGCATGGCGGCTCCTAACGCTGCATGTCTCCAAATATCACAAATGTTCATTTCTTCAAACCTTCATACTTAAACTAAGGAAGGGAACAGCCAAACTGTTTGTCTGATATTGGGAATGAAACTGTATAAAACTATAACATACAGTACATCTATTTTCAAACCTCTTTTCATTCTGATGTGCAACATAAAAATACATGGGTTTGATTTTTGTTATTGTATTCTTTTCACCTCATCACACCAAAGAATTTTTTTTTTTTTTTTTTTAACAAAAGGTTACTCAATCAAGATGAGAGCAGGTTAATTTACATTGAGACCGTGTAATGTTTGACAGGAAGATAAGCTCTCTCTGTTCCAATTCATAAGCAATAAAACCCACCTTTGCTCGGTAATACAGATCCACTCGATGGTTCTGGTTTAACTTTAACTTAAAATAAGTCAAGAAATTAACAGATTGCACCCATTCCTCTTATTTTATTTTGGCTACTTCACAATAGCTGAACAGGGACAAAATCCGTGCATTGAATATCTACACATCCCCTTATACAGTTGTTGTAAACATTTTACAAAGTATATGTACTCAGGTTCACACAGAACAACATTAGCAATCATTTAGAGTCACGTGTCAGACCGTCTCATGAACGTAGATCCATAAATTACCCTTCTTTCATTTCCGTTTGGGCTCCATCAACTCGTGTGGCAAACATCCGTCTCTGTGGCAAATAAAGGCTCCAACAGCCTTTTATGTTGCTCAACTATGTTCAGTAGCTAGTTGTGTGCAAGTGGGTTTAATAGAGCTTTTCTGAGGAAGGAAATAAGGTTGATAAGCACAGCCAGAGTTCACCAAAACAATAAAGCTGCAATCAGTGAAAATAAAACAAGTTATGCTAAAAAGGCTCTGCAGAGTCGTGGCACCCTTTTGAGTTTATTAAAAAATTTTCTGTCTGTGAAAGGAGCAGCTCCTTTCACATTACACATCATCATTTGATCTATTGTTAATGTAAGAATATTGATTAGTGCAGGTTTAAAGCAACTGACTGGAAAAACACAGAAAATTAATGTGCTCTTTTCCTGATATGCCACTCGTGACCTGATTAGCTGCTGTTCAGTAAATATTACACACTGATAGTCACATTGTTGTAACAAAACAGCTTACAGATACAATTAGATTTTATAATATTTTAAATAAGGAAGCGTTTAATGTTTGCGTAAGAAGAATATTCCAGATAAGATTATTTGTTAAGTAATTTAAAGAGTAATTCTCATTAAGGGATGCTGAACTCAAAATTAGCAAAGTAATAAAGACAATGTACACGGAAGCATGGAAGACAGAGGTCGCTCCTCAAACATCTCACACTCACACAAACACACACACATCTGTGAGATGACTGCTCAAACCGTCACCTCCAATAATAACAATGCTGTTATTGGAGGCTAAAAAGGCTGAACGTGGGGATAGCACAACTTCCTTTATTGTCTCTTTTAATCTGTCATCTTTATTATTGCCTACTATGCAGATTCTTAGCAAGTTGGGATGATGGATGTACTGCAGATTATGTGTGTGTATGTGTGTGTGTGTGTGAGGTACAGAGATCGGAAGACTAAGTGTAAAGTGTGTTAGAGTGAAGCATGTAGTTTGAAGGTGTTTTCTGCTCTCTTCCTCTCTACTCCACAGTGGCTGTCAGCTTTAATTATCTTTGACAATGAGCCTCCTGAATCCTAATTATACTGCGCCTTGTCTTTCCTGGAGCTCCTCACCGTTCACTCCAGCAGCATGACGCGCTCACACGCTCCAGTCCTCTTCACCCTAAATTAATTGGGTTTTTTCTCTCATCCCTTGACATCTTTTGGGAATCAAAGGTCGTCATTAGTTGGGGTGAGGATGTAGGGCGACAGAGAGACAGTCATGCATCAGACAGCAGCGCTGTCATGCAGCTGTCCCGACTGGTCTTTATTCACCGTGTTCACTCTTATATGAGGGGATTCATATGACTGACCAGGACAGCTCATTGAGACTGAGTAGCATTTGTGAGTTGACAGTAATGTTGTGTTCGTTATTGTGCTATTTGTTATGTGTGCACAGTAATGACACAAGAGTGTTTTAGTTGGTCAAAGTTTAAAAAATTTGGCTGGCATTTAGCTTGGAAATGAGAGGTGATTCCACTGAAAATGTCACAAAAGAATCTAAAGGTTTTCAATGCTTTTAACTTTAATGGTTCAACAGAAATTTATCATTAAGATGAATAACTAGAGCCAATTTAACACAGAAGATGTCAGCTCTTGATTCTCTCATATACCTGTCATGCAGTGACACTAGACAGTAAGAAATCAGAAATTTTATAAACTTATATGCTTAACCAGGGGTTCCCAAAAATTTCTATGCCAAGGCCTCACAATTAACATTAGCTTATAGCCCAGTGAAAAAGAAATGTAAATTTCCATTTCAAATCAAGCTAAGATTTGTGAGAAATCACAAGTTAGTCAGCTGAATTTAAGTAATAGAGCGGCTTTGTGGCAGCAGAAGACTGTACCAGGTCAGCACTGACAGCTTATGACCGGATGAGTGATGTTTCCACTAGCAGAGCATCAGAAAGATGGGTGTGACAAATCATTTTTTATGTGTTTGTAATATAAATACAATTTTATATAAGAAGAAGAAGAAAAAGAAGAAAAAGCACTTTGTGAGTCTTTTCCATGAGAGGCACTATATAAATAAAGTTTACTTACTTGAATACGTACGGATAGAGAAATTGTAATTATTTATATAATAATTGCTTATTTATTTGCCTATGAAATGAGTGCAGATGTGGATGGTACATTTATTTAATCAGCCACACAGCTGAAATCAATTCTTACTTAAAAACTTGGGGTCAAGTTTTAAAGCTGCAGTGATTCTAGCAGTGATTGCAAATTTATTGTTCATTTTTTGCTTTAATCCACTGGAGGATTTATTAAGTCAGGAGGACTAAATTTCTTAAAATACTTACACTTATTGTTTTGTGAGGCTGCTCTCTCCAATGTAGCAACAAGGAGGTCTGTTTCGATCTTTGTCCTGCAACTTAAATGTGCAAGAAGTGGAACTGATGCACTGTAGCAGGCCTAAGTGACTGAATCAGAGGAAACATCAGCATCCCAAATCAGCAGCTGCATTGTGTTTTGTGAGAGGACGACAGGTGGTTGGTACAGGTTGAGCTAAACTCTGTTGTTGCAATCATTATGTTGAACATGATGATTTGCATTTTGTTGTTGTGTAATTGCAGATCTGAGGCAAGAAAGAGATTTCTGCTTCCTTTTTCATGTGATTGCTTGTTTGTGAATGTGAGCCTGATTTTTTTTCCAAGTAAGTATTTAATCTTAAAAATCACATCATCTTGATTTTTATCTTTTTGGTTTAAAAATGAAAACTCAACAATTGTTGCCATTGTCAACCAGCTTGAGAGAAACACCCACAAGGTAAGAAAGCCGATAATAGACATTTTTTCTTACCTTTTTGATGGATTAGCATTGATACACATTCATATCTGTCTGTTTGAATAAAGGGATGTTCAACAAGAAGCAAGTTAGCTTAGCTTAGCATAAAGACTGGAAACAGAGAAACAGCTAGCTTGACTTCATCCATGGGCAACAAACCCCCCTCCACCAGCACCTCCGAATCTCATGACTTAACATATTAAAACTTGTTTGTTTAATCTGTAAAAAATCCAGTGGCATTAGTGAGCATTAGATTTGCTGGTACTTTGTTAGAGCCTGAGTGAGCTAGATCTTCTCTCTTGTTTTAAGACTTTGTGATAAGCTAAGCTACGCTAATTACCTTCAGACTGTGGTCTAATATTTAATGGACAGATATCAGAATGGTGTCAATCTCTTCTTTAACCTCCTCCACCAGAAAACAATCAAGAATTATTCTTTTAAACACAAAATATGCAATTTCTGCCACAAGAGGGCTCTCAATCAAAACAATGATAAGCAAAAGATGTTGAGAAGCAATGTGGGATCATCAGATTTGTTTATTTAGCAGTTAAACAAGGCAGGTAAAGGCTCCCTTTATTTCAATTTTTTAACCTCTACAACATGATAAGAGGTCGTTCACACTTTCACATGACACACTCAAGTCAGTAAATGGAGAAGGGCAGAGAAAAGAGAAAACAGTGAGAGGGAGGGAATGATGATTGGGTGATAAATCTTGTTCTGATCAGGTTTCTCTGGTGCCCTCACACCTCAGTCTCTTTCTCGAGGTAATTAATCAATCCCAGACTGGAGTCATTGATCGGCCTCTTGCGGCCCTTGGTATGTTTACACTCCTCGATTGTATTTGCCACTAAGCCTCTCGCTGCTGCTCAATCTTATCGGCAGAAAATGTGACACTCCACCCTCTGATGCCATCAGCGAAACGGTGCATCGATTGACATCTCGATGAAAATCAATCTACTTATTTTTTTTTGTTGCATGGGGGATTTAGTTTTGTTATAATCCTTTGTTGTAATCCTGTATTTCAGGTTGCAACACATAAAGTTTTATTGGGAGCAATCAAAACACTCCTTGAATGCAGGGACGAGCATTTCCTCAGAGACACCTACACACACTCCCTGACATCAGGAGGTTCATTTGTGTGTCTTCACAATTATAAAGTCAAAAGAGTGACAAGTTTATTCATTTTACAAATTACAATATAACCAGTGGCGCTGACCCATTAAATACACTCTCGGTGATCCTTAATTTAGGGGTGTTGACGATAACTGTGAAAATTAAAAAATATATATATTGATATTTCATTATTAGACCCACTATATTAAATATATTATACACATAAAAATACCATTTAAAGAAACAGCATCTTTTAAATCATTTCTGTTT
>JAPZDY010000004.1:15698175-15712671 GCA_029783645.1 Ctenochaetus hawaiiensis | reverse complement strand
GTATGTTTGCTGTTTTGTGTTTGTGCTGATCTGATGATGAGACAGTGAAGGGCAGGATGTTTTCACAGCGACATGAGAGAGAACAAACAGTGTCAGGTTTGTGTCTGTCAGCGAGCAGCTCGAACCTCTGAACACATCAGCTCCTCCCACCAACACTCCTGTCAAACACTAAACTCAAAGATGCTCCGACTCAGGAAAGTTGCACAAAAATGTCTCCAGACAACAAGCTCATGTTGGTGAGCAGCTACAGTGGACAGACTGCTGTGTGGCTGCATCCTAACATCCAGCAAAACTGAGCTCCAAATATTTCTCTTTATATGTGTTTTATAATCTTAGTCTGAGGTTAAACAGCTGTGGTCACACTGTCAAACTTTTTACAAACAGAAAGAATGTGGAACAATTTTATCTGTTTTTTATTCTCATCTGGGACCTGAATCACAAAGCCAGTTTACTGTCAGTGAGTCTGGATCTCTGAGTGATCTGGTTTCTCCCAGTCTAACAACATCCGTCCTGGAGAACCAGTATGATGAAGCTGCTAATCAACTGGCTCTGACACCTCCAGGTTTCCAAACCAGCTATGAGTGTGTTCATGTGTAGGAGACCAGTTGGTCGTTACAAGAAACATCATCACGACCATGAATGAAGCCCTTCATCTGAAAAGAGATGAAACACTGACACCTGCTGACTAAAATGGGTCAAAGCCACAAAACAAGGAAATTCAATAAGGTGAAAAAGAAAGAACAAAACACAGAACTGGACATGACAAACCCCTTCACACCAGATCTAACCTCAACCCAGACCAGATATGCCAACTAATGGAACTCTGTCTTAACACCACATACTTCCAATATAACAACAAATTTTACAGACAAAAACACGGTTGTGCCAGGGGCTCACCAGTATCCCCCATTGTGGCAAAGTTAGAACGCAAGGCCCTGAACTCTTTCAGAGGAACAACACCAAGCCACTGGTTCAGATATGTTGATGACACATGGGTTAAAATCAAAACCCAAGAAGTGCAAGCTTCCACTGAGCACATCAACTCGGTGGACAGAAACATCAAATTCACTAAGGAAGATGTCAAGGAGAATAGCCTGCCCTTCGTGGACAGTGACGTCCACATTGGAGAGGACAGGAGCCTCCATATTGGGATTTATAGGAAAGCCACACACACAGATCAATACCGCCTCTTTGAATCACACCACCCACTGGAGCATAAACTAGGTGTTATCAGAACTCTCCAACACAGAGCTGATAATGTACCAACTAGTACTCAGGCCCAAGGGAAAGAACACAAACACCTGAGGCAAGACCTGTGGTTATCCCAGTTAGACCTTTGAGAAAACTGCAACACACTCCAGAAAGAACACCGACATGAATGTGGAGGAATAAGGACAAATGCAATAACACAGTTATCCCATTTGTGTCTGAGGTATCTGAGAAACTCAGAAGGATTTTTAACAAACACCACATACCTGTGTTTTTCAAACCCGGCAACACACTCAGGCAGAAATTGGTAAACCCCAAACACCGTACTCCACCTTCACACAAAAGTAACCTGGTGTATGCTGTCCAATGCAGCAAAGAATGCAATGATCTATATATTGGTGAAACAAAACAAACATTACACAAACGTATGGCCCAAGAAAGAAGGGCTAACATCTCAGGTCCAGACTCAGCTGTCCATTTACACCTTGAGGCAGTGTTTCTCAAGCTATGGGGCGCACCCCACCAGTGGGGGACAGAGGCATAACAGGTGAGGCATGACGAACGGGACATTTTTTTTTTCTTTTTTTTTTTTTTTTTTTTATGAATTGAAATCACGCCTCATATTTCATTAGACACTCAAAAAGCCTCCGGTCTGTGGTCAGATGGGCTGTATGTTTTATTCATGTCCTCTGAACATCTGCTTGTCCGGATGTCAAAAATCATCAGGCTCCCGCAGGACTCCTGCCTGACTGGTTGTAAATGAACTCCAAAGTCGAGACTCAAAACAACCTGTCATGGCTCTCCAGCACCAGAGGAATCTTTCAATACATCAGTGGAGGTGAGCTGAGTAGCTAAAAATCTTGTTGAAAAATGAGTGATGAATGTCAACTTTGGACAAAAACGTGATGGTGTTTCAGAACAAGGCAGAGAAACAGAGATGAAAAAAAAAACAAAACAAAACAAAACTGTGCGCTCCGATTCAGTCGGTGTGGTGCTGTGAAAAGGCTTTCTAATACAAGTTTCCACAGCTTTTGGTGGATTTTGACACTGCTGTTCGCTCTGGCTCCCGGTCGACAAGTCTCCCTGAGTCACTGGAGGCTCGTGCCAACTGGAGGGAAAGAGCCTGACCGCTAACAAGTGCTCACTGACTCATAGCCGCCACAGTATGTCCCACTGTGTTTGCTCTGTGTGTGCGTGTGCGTGTTAGTGTGTTGGTGTGCATGTGTGTGTGTCCTTATATACTACTCTATTATATACCTATTCTATTTCTCACTTTGCACCCATCCCACAGAAAATGTGTGGTCTTTTAGAAATGATCATGTATTTTAGCTCACATGCCGTGCCCTCCCAAACTCAGCTTAAAACAAAGACGCATCAACACAAACACAATGTAGCTGAGATGAGAAAAAATATCTGAACCCGGTGAAAATGTTTGGAGTGTTGTTTTTCTTTTTTAAGGGGGCATTATAAAAGAAATTTGCCTTGAAATTTTTTTTGTCCTTACCACAGGCATCTGTTGTTGCAAGAGTACTCACAGCCTTTCTTTATTTGTTTCATATTCCTCTGTTTTTTTTTGATGCACTTTAAATCTGTTCTGTGTCCTGAATGACCCTGCTAAAATGTTCCTGGCTTTATTATCTGAAATCGTGCTGATATCAGGCATGTATAATATTCAGTATGTTCATCATTTTAGTTTAACATGTTGATATTTTGCTTTTTAACACTTTTTAACACACAAAGTAGCCCTCAGGTAATTACATTGTCGGAGGTAACAGAGTGCTTCAGGGATGACATGCTTTTATAGACCAACCAGGAAGTTAGCATCACTCTAGTTCCCTTAAAAGGAATATTGGAATATTGCAGATATTAATCTCCCTGGCAAACATTTCATTTTACTCTTATTTTAGCTCAGCTTTGGTTTCCACAAACTCTCAGGTGAAACATCTGCGGTTTTGGTTGCTCACTGCTACACTATGCTGCTGAAAACTTTGTCTGCGGGCAACTTTGGTGCTTATTATGTAGCATACACTGGGTTTTTCATGCATTTTGACTGAAATTAGCTGCCTGTCAGGAAATGACATTGATGCGTATGTGACGTAGTGCTGAGAGAACTGCAGAGTTTATGATAATTCTTTTGATTTCAACAACACAAAAAAACTTCTGCATTACATCATTTTGATAAAAAATGATAATTATAGCAGCTTTAAAGGACATTCACAAGGTTAATGATGCTATCAATCACAATTCAGCCTCACGTATAACCATTTATATGCTGTATGAGAAAAAATATATAAAAATCTCAAGGCTTTTTCTAACAATTTTGCTCTGTGACGAGTCATTATGTTTTAAATTTTACAGACTTTCACCTAAAGAGTGTCAGTGGTTCTGTGTGATCATGATTCCACAAACACACCGTTGCATTTGTGACACCAAAAGAAATCTCATTCAGGCTGCAATCAAACCCTCCAAACCTCCCAAACAAACAAGGCTATCTGTGTTTTTCCTCCCTGTTCATCTATCTCTGCACCTGGCGGTGAGGTGCCATCGACAGAGTGACAGCCTCTGCATCCGTGAGCACATAATCATCTGCCCTCTTCAACAAGAATTAGCCCTTCATCACTCAAAGCTTAGAAAAGTTTTATCTGGGAGAGACATTTTGCTTTAAGTCTTTAAAATTGATATTGGATCATTTTATAGATAATTGAAAAATACTGATGTTTTAAATTCTTCATCTGTTCAGGTGAATTTTAGAATATTGTAACAAAATATCTAGATTGTTTTTAACTTATAGCTGCTGATGGTGAATTCTCCTGGGTAATTACTTGAATTATCTCACCCTATTTTACCTCAAATGCTTCAGCATTCAGTCATTTCATTAAAATATTTGGGTGATGCTCCTATAGACACCCTCCTTCTTTTCAGTGGCTCTATAGATTTTCTCCAAATGATAAATTGCACTCAGGAGCCACTGAGGTGTGACCAGAGGCCAGAGGAATATAGCTTTTTGGCTTTAATCAGCCTAATTATGCTCAAGACCTTTAAAGCTGTTTGGAAAAGTTCTGATAAGGTGTGGTGGGATGCACCTTTACAGTGCAATGACAACACAAAAAGTGAAACATGCTGCGTTAAAACAAATACACAGAATCAAATGGTCGTTTCAGAGCGTCAAAGTTGCATCAGTATTTGTATGTTTTTTTTTTTACTTTTTGTCTTTTGATTGGAGAGTGCATGGATTCAGTCCCATCCATCACCTCACCCCTCCCCTCCCCTCACTCTCCAAACACAGAAGCGGGTAACGGTTCATTACTAGCCCAGTCTCTCCTGTGGCACCGTGGTGGGCAGAAAGTTGTGCCGCTAACTTTGTGTGCTGGAAACAACATAATGCAGATTGTGTGTTTTTTCCTCGCAGTGAGTCTAGTGTTGTTGTTTTTCTTGCAGTGAGAACGTGGAGATGCACCAGTTGCGCGGATACTGCAGCGCGTAAAAGTTGTGGATGGTTACTTTTGCGCATGAACATTTAAAGGACTATTTTATCTCCAAAAGTTGCGGTATATTTCAAGAGCTGGTGAAATTCTTCCCTCTGCCAAAATATCGCCCACCAGCAGGCTGGAAGACTATCCACCCCGGAGAACACAGCGGATCCGCAGGGCGCAGATGATCGCAACTGGTGTCTGTGGTGTCGCGCTGGTGCTGGTGTTGGTGGTTCTGATCCCGGTCATGGTGAACACCGCCGGGAGTCCTGCCCGCTATGAGATGCTCGGGTCCTGTCAGATGGTTTGCGACTCCCACGGGACAACGGCGACGGCCACTGCAACCAACCCGATTAAGGACAACCGCCTCGTTCAGTCGCTTCCGACATTCATTCAAGGTCCCCAAGGAGAACCGGGGCGCGTCGGGAGGATGGGACCGAGGGGTCCGGGTGGTGAGCCAGGGCCACCTGGACCTGCTGGTCCGCCAGGGGAGAGAGGATCGCCGGGACCTCCGGGTCCACCGGGAGCACCAGGAGCAAATGGGCCCACCGGTGCAATTAGCGCTGCCACTTACAACACAGTCCCAAAGATTGCGTTTTATGCAGGACTGAAGAAGCAGCACGAGGGATATGAAGTCCTGAAATTTGACGACGTTGTTACAAATCTTGGCAACCATTACGACCCCTCCACAGGGAAATTCACCTGCTCAATACCGGGGATTTACTTCTTTGTTTACCATGTACTGATGCGAGGCGGAGATGGAACCAGCATGTGGGCTGATCTCTGTAAAAACAACCAGGTAGGACACTTCATAACATATATTTGTGGCAATCTTATCTTATTTTAAGCTTATTATTCAGTGCTTGTTTACTATGAACAGTAAACATCATCATTTGATGAACACTTTATTACTTTTTACATTTTTACGCACAAGTTTTACGCACAGTGGTATTTATAAATATACTATAATAAATTTCCTGGACGTATAGAGACCAAACAACGCTTACAATAAACTTAAAAAGTTGAATAAAGTGAAAGGGTTATTTTTAAATTCGAAATAAAATTGAAAGATGTGTCACTGTCGGAGCTGTCCACGGTTCTGATGCCAACATAAAGACACGTTTCATCAGCAGAAATGTCACATTTGCTTTCCAGGTGAGAGCCAGCGCCATCGCCCAAGACGCCGACCAGAACTACGACTACGCCAGCAACAGTGTCGTCCTCCACCTCGAGCCCGGAGACGAGATTTACATCAAACTGGACGGCGGAAAGGCGCACGGGGGGAACAACAACAAGTACAGCACCTTCTCCGGCTTCATGTTGTACGCTGATTGAAACAGGGAAAGGATCCGCTGAGGGGGTGAAAGATCTACTCTGCATATCGCTTGCTTCACTGCTCATGCTCAACTCAATGTCAGTTGGATTATTAGAGACAGAGCTCACCATTCTCCATATTGCAAGAGTCCAGAAAGAAGTGGAGGACGTCATGCGAAAAAAAAGAACTGCACTTTGCAATTACAGCTCAAATACTGAATAATAATAATCATAATATTAATGAATTTTAAAGTGCACACTAAATTGTACCCTTGTCCTATTGATTAGTGTTGCTATTGCACCCTAAATGAACCTGTTTAGCTTTACCAATTAAGTCTGTTGATATGTTAAACATACTGTAGCTGCTGTGGTTGACACATACTGATTGAGTTTAGACAGGAAGTTCAATATATTGACCTTGAGCGCTCAATTATAGATGCTAAAATGAATAATACTCACATAATCACCACTCCATTCAATGTTGTTAGTCCACATGTGCTTTATTTTTCAAAAAATATTTGATAGTTGTTGGATTTCTGAGTGAAAATGTAAAAGCCTGTAGTGATGCATGATTATAAAAAGAAAAAAAAGCCATTTCAACTCTTTCAGGAGAAAGCTAAATGTGTAACGTTCATATTGAAGCCACTGTCACCAAAATGATCACTGTAACTCATTTTTCTTGTCTCAATATGACAGCTGGTTGGGGCATCAGAAAAAAAAACTGGACAGTCACACTGACACAAATGTTTCCTCGAGCTCGACGACCACATCGATCTGCCTGCTGATTGTTAAGCCCCTCCAGACACAACTGTCAGAGATTGTGTGAAATATAATGTACAATTAAATCCTCTGGCTCACTTTCTAATCCTCTCACAAGCTGAATCAAAAGTTGCATGGCTGTTTCCCGGTGCACAGTCAGCTGTGGCGATCACGCCATTGATCATGAAGCGAAGTCACCCTGTGAGGCCACCTGTTCCCAGATGCGAGGAGAGCACGTCCTTCATCGGGGCCTGCCAGCCTGCCAGCCTCCCATAGACACCCCGACACCCACTGAGGGGCAACAGGACAACTCATCTAACACATCCACACTGTGTCGAGAGCAGAGCAGCATACTGATTACTTACACGCTTGTTATTTTCATCCAATGTTTGCAGGAATGTCACTCAAAATTACAAAAAAACTGTGACAATGACTCAAAATTGTGTTAGCACCTTATTAGTGGCACCGCTGTAGATAATGAAGGAAAATATTTCTCTTAGATTAATTTCTGCAGACAAGACAAGGCTGTTTGACACATAAAGAGGCACTATGATCCTGCATTCTCCTTTACATAATTTGCTAACAAAGTGAGTAATGTAGAATCAGAACAGTAACATCAAGTTTAAATCAACAAGGGTCTCTATTAAAAAAAACTCTCTGATCTGGATTTAAGTAAAAGCCTGTCATTATTTTGCAACTTTGCAAAGATAAAGTTACAAAAAATTTTACAATGCAGAAAAAATTTCATCTGTTTAAAGCTCCAAAAGTACATTTATAAATGAGTTTGACCTGTGATTATTGCTAAGTATTCATTGGGGCGTGTTCAGTCATCTTCCGAAGATAAAAATTAGCTTTATTTGAAGGTCAGCCAGCGTTTCGGGTTGTCGATGAGGATCTTATCCACCTGGTGCTGCGAGATGCCTCTCAGCAGCATCTTCGGCACAATGTTCTTCAGGATGTGAGAGTAGCCGTGGCCGCCGAACTTGGTGAGGCGGTTCTTGGTGTGGATGTCGTGTGCGATAACTATCTTGTCCTCGTAGCCCTCCTTCACAAGAAACGCCAAGCTGAGCACCAAAAAGAAACAGAAGAACTTTTGGTCAATCTGTCTTCAATTGTAGTTAAACTGGTCTTTTCAACTCAGCCTGCACGTAAATAATGTTAGCAGCATCACTCGTTCATCCCTCCTCCCACTGACACTCCTACCCCCGCTTTACACTCTCCTGATACATGAGATATTCTCTCAAAGAAAAACAAAGATGAATCTGAACTCAAATTTGAGCAATGAGGTCATATCAAAGGGCACTTGTGGCGTTTAGGTGCACAAACGGCACTGAAAACACGAGTCTACTTTGTCATCTGTTACTCACGCCTTCACCCTCTGGCTGTCGCTGGGCATGTCCACATCCATCTTATATGGGTAGTTCAGCATCTCTACTCCAAACAGGTCGTATTCCAGGTAACTCCCCAGCTTCGCAAACTCAAGCAGTTCGCCATCATCAAATATGGTCCTGCGGAAAGAGAACAGAAAGTTTTTTTAAATATTCTAAAGGGTGTAAAATTTAAAAGTAATTCTGTAACTGAAACACAACACTGATTGATACTCTTTTTTTTCTCAAAGCAAGAACTGGATTATAAGATATTGGCAAGACCAATAACATATTTGGAAACTAGAGAAATTTATTGCAAATAAAGAAAAGCTGATAAATATAAAGATTTTTGTTACTAAAAGTCACTGAAGTTTGGTTTGATATCATTAATGAAGAGCAATGTTATTAAGAAGGACTGACAGTAAACATCTACAATGCAGGAAACAGCCACAATTTGGGATAATCTAATGAAACCAAACAGGAAAGGGAATGTTGTTTTATGATGCATGAGTAGCTCAGAATACTAACAAGAGAGATGGCAAAATTAATGAAAAAATAATTTTTCATGCATTTATTTCTACTCAGGGGAAAAGAAGATGTCAGGAAGGTGACCAAAATGTTGATTTTTAACTAATAAGAAGTTGATAAAGACTTAATTACACTGTCAAAAAACAATGAAATCCCTGAGAGGTTCTCACCTGTCCAGATGTGACATGACAGTTTTGCCGATGTCACCACCGGCCTCCTGAAGAATCCTGACCACTTCAGCCGGAGCAGCAGGGTGCCTCCCCGGATGGATGATGACCGGGCAGCCGAGCTGGGACTGAGCGTGAGCCGAGGCCCTCAGCACCCTCGCTTCACTCTCTGTGATGGGCCAGCCAGTGCCGATCTCCCCGATCACACCACAGCGGATGTCTGTGCCGTCGGCGCCGTGAAGCACCTCGCTGACAATAATGTCCGTGAGCTGACAGACAGGAGAAGAGGAGTTAGCAACTGAACTACATGTACATTAAATTTATCTCATCTGGTTTTTTAGTTTTGTACCTTTAAATTTCTAGGTGTAATAATATGATAATATGAACTATACTAATATCTAAATACCCATGAAGACTACATGCACATTCTCTGCATTTTACGACTCTACAGATTAGACAGAAAAGCTAAAACTTGTTCACTTTGATCACAAGATGCAGAAGAAATTCCTGCACATAAAAAAATGCAAAAATGGGGAAACATATCAAAATATTAGCAAAACAACAGCAGGACATCCTTCCTGACTTAAGACTTAGTCATACAGTGACAGTGGATAATTCCTGAAGCACACATCTTGGTTAAGTTTCTACAGTTTTGGCTAAAATGTATAAAACTGTAAAGAAGGTCAAACTGGGAACACTGGCTCCCACACTGGGCCACACCTTCTCCACACTCATTCTCTTGGTGGCCTCAGTGTGGGTGCAGTCCACGTAAAACCCTGCCCCTGCGATGATGTGGACCCCAGTGGCCTTGGCCATTTTTTTGAGGGTGGGCAGGTCCCGTTCGATGCCTGTGGTGGTGTTCTCCACTATGGTCCCCCCGCCGGCCTTCCTGTAGGCCAGCAGCTCGTCCTGCACGGCGGCGGTCTCCTGCATCAGCAGCAGGTTCTCGTGGCAGCTGTACTGGTTCTGTCGCAGCCAGTGCATGTGCTGTATCTGGAAGGGGTTCTCCGCCACTGCCTCGTCTCCTGGTGGAGGGGGGAAGTAGCAGCACTCAAAGCTCATGGTCAGGTGCTCGTGGGTCATCGTGCGGCCCAGCTGGTCCGGATCCACCAGGCCCAGGACAGTCTGGACCTTCCCACTCAACTGAGACATGTTTGATGTTCAGGGTTTCCAACAACCTGAAAGCACATTAATTATTAACTTATTTATCAAAGTATCAAGGTTTTGGTAGGTGTGTGCAACAGATGTTAGAGATCAGACATGAGTGTGTATCTGCTAATGGAGACTCTGACATTCATTTACTAAGTTCACTCCAGTTTCTGCAGCAGGGGACCTTTGGACTGCACAGACCTGATCCACATTAAAACTATTAGAGTCTGTCAGTGCCTGGTTTGCTTTCGTCGTCTGTGCATGCTCGTTCAGTCAAACATCAGAAATAGCTGCATGGTAACATAAGTCGATAACTTCATAGTGTAACATTTGATTTGCTAGGAGAGCAACTCGCTGAATCCAACGAAAACAACGTGTAACAAACTCAAAGCTGCAGCACGATGTGGGCGGACACGTAAAGTTAACAGAATTGAATCCTAAACTGTGTCTGCCGACTGAAAGTGAGTTTGCTGACCTTGTTTCTGGTTCACTTCCACCATCAGCAGAACTCGGACAGCTGCTCAGCCTCGGCTCAGCCCACGGATTAGCTCAGCATTTGGTGCGAGAAGTGCGAAACATCGCGAGAGATCACGAGACAACACTTCCGCGGACAGGATTACAGTACAGACTGTCAACAAATCGAAGTTTATCATAGAAATAAAACAGTCATCTGAATTTTTATCTGTTTGTAAATTTTGATATGTACCTAATTAACTTTAAAAATGAGTCACGAAGTCATTTGAATTTATTATCTTGTATTCATATCATGTTTAAGTTAAAACATGACAACAAATAATCACAAAAACGCCAAAATGAACAGCAGGTACTACTATCTAAAATTTCCCCTATTCTGATGGGGTTGATGAGTAAAGATATACTTTATTACTTTAAAAGGTATTAATAAGTAATTTCTTTTGAGTAAAATCTGTCATTACTAAGAACACACCCTTTTTGATTAAATGTTTAATTGACAGCTCTTAAATGAAATCTTTAAGAAAGGATAATAGTGAGATTCTGGCATTATGATAAGTCAGCGGTTACACTTAGATTAGTAAGCTTTCTGCAAATGTCACGAAGTCTTATAAAAAAGCATTGTTAGCCTATGATAATCCATCAAGTCTGCACTTACAAACTAAATGTTAATAAGCTGTTAATTAATTAATTTGGTTTCTCATGTGATGTGGCAGTTTTTTGTTTTTTTGGGAGGTTTTTTGTAAGGAAAGAGACTCAAACGTCTTATGAGGGCTTTAAATGAACATCAGTCAACCACTGGTAACCCTAAAATTGTTGTTCTTTGACTAACAGTTGGCTAAATGATTAAAATGACTGTAACTAAAACAATTAAATAAAATTTTTAAAGCATTTCATGACAACTGATAAACCTTTTATTCAAGCAGACTTTTAGAAACCTTGTTTCTGGCCTGTGGGCAAATATTATGTCTTAAATAAGAAACCTAACATGTAGCTGTAGTGGCTTTAAAAATGGGATGATTTCACAGTTTTGGAGAACATGTGCAGCATGATGAAGAGTTTGAGAGACAGACTGTGACTCTCTGTGTTTCTGTGCTCCTCACTCAGCAGATGGTGTCCACAGCAGCATTTGTCACAGTCACCATAGACTGACCATCGCTGCAAATGGCCAAGAAAATGACCATCCGCATACTGTGCAGCCTATGCCATCTATGTATGACTACTCTGTAGATCAGACCAGCAGCTGATCCACTTGCAGTCACAGTGTTTCTTCACGTCTTGAGCCAAAATATCACTCAAGATTCATATCATTGCTTTAAAGGCTCTGCATGGTCAGGCACCTGCCTGCATTAGACATGTACTGCAGCTCTACAGTACATCACCAGCATGTCTCTGTCTTCTGAGATGGATTTTTTGGCTGTTTCTCACTTTAGGCTTAAAATGACAGCAGACTGCTCTTCTAAAGTTGTGCCTCCCAAACTGTGACCAATGTGGACATCTACAGGAAGATGCAGCTCAAGAATCACTAATTCAGACCTGCTTTTGTTCAGGTTTATTATATATTTACATACCTCGCTTTTACTAACAGATTCTATGAGTTGTGCCTGTACTTTATATATTTTATATTTTATCCATTAATAAAATTCTAATGTATTTATTGCTCTGTGTCATTTATAGTTTATAGGAATTTGATCACACACATTTAAACTTAGGTATATGTTAATTATACGAACTAAAATGACACTACAACATGAAATCCCTCCTCAAAACAGCCCTAAAAATGAGATTAAACAACATACAGAACAAAAATCACAAAGACCTCTGACATAAAACTGGTAGTCAAAGTAAAGCAGCACTAGTGTATAGAAAAAAAGTCAAGCAATGCTACTGATAATAAGCTGAAAGACAAAATCGATACAGTCAGCCACTGTGACAGCAAATGAAAGGAAAAAATCAACAAGGTAACAGGAAGGGATGTAAATTAACTCACCAACTCAAAAATAATACAAAGTTCTTATAGTAAATGAGCCTTTTTGGAGTGTTGTTACTCATGTGCCTGGAGCACCATCCCACTGCAGGGTTCCTCATTAGTGAAGAGGAGAGAAGATTGTCACTCCCATTCATCTGTATGGCTGACATGTTTCAGACAGACACGACCTCAGGGAGATTCTCAAGGAGAGGGATGACTAAAACCACCTCCTCCATGTGAACAGACCTCCTGAGAAACTACTCAGACATGAACACGAATATGAGTTTAATACATAATCTATGCACCAGGAAAGCTCAGTATTATTTATTGCCAGCTTTGTTTTTCAGGCCTGTTGTAAAAGCCATCTGATTAAATTTGGAAAATTAAATGAAAAAATTGCTAATATATGTTCTGAGCTCACTTGAAATGATGCATTTTCTTTGTTCATTCATGTTCTTTTTTAAATTTAGATATTTAAATATTCTCCTGCAACATACATCTTCACTGAGGTAGATCAATTTTGCAAATCCTCATGGTCTTGAATGATAGTAAACAGGCCTGTTGGGACCTCAAGGTTCGTCCGAGTGTTGTGGTTTGCTGCCCTCTGCAGACGGAGTGGAGGAACTTAATTTGCAGTCAGATGTGACCCAAATATCAGTGAAACATTTTCAAACACTTTGTATTTTACCATTGCATTTAAAAGCAAGAATATGCACATAATACTGCTGTAACCTCAGTCAGTTTGAATGACATTAATGTGAATAAAAGTCAGTGGTTCACTGTGATGTTCTGGTTGTTGTCTCTGGTGTTTTTTCTAAGTAGTCCGTTTACAGCCTCAAGCATTTGTGAATCAACAGGCCTGTTTGTTTCAAGACATTACAGTGAGATAATGAATTATGAGTACAATGAAACCGTGACAAGTTGCAAACCTCAGCCTTTACAATATAACCTTTCAACAGAGGCACATGTTGAGATGATGCACTTATGATAACTGTGATTGACATTAACCTCAACACCACATTTATACAGATAAAGAGTGGAAGCATTTAAAGTAATGCCTCTGTAGTTCCTCCTCTCATTTCAACAATAAAAAGACTTTTAAAAGAAAACGAAAAACAAAAATGAAACATACTTAGTTAAAAGACTGAATCTACAAAGTAAAACAGACACAATTAAGGAGTAAAAAAAACCAAAAATCAATCAGGCATCTACAATTCAGAGCAGGTTGTAACAGAAAAAGGTCAATCCCAAAGTTGGAATCTAAAATATCACTGCATGTGATTTGTGACATATATGTAATACATTAATCAAAAATAATTTTTCAGAAAATTTATCAGCCCTGATTTTGATAATAAACTTATTATTTAAGTCCTTTTTTAAGCAAAAATGGTTCATTTCTCTCTTTTTTTTGAGCTGTTTCCCAAAATTTTATAGACCAAACAAGTTATTGATTTTGTGACAAAATGATCATCAAATGAAGTTGCAAATTTAAAAGTGAAATTCTTAAAAGGTCTATTTTATGTGAGTCGGGCAAAGCAATGTTCTAGTAGCAGAGGCTTTGGCACACATTGGAAAATCTACAGGCACAATTTGTTTTTTTATTTTGAAATTTCTTCTGCTGAATTCATGCTGTTCACCAGCTCTGCTGCTGTGAAAGACGCCATGCAGTCCATGCGAACTGTCATGCAAATCACTTTTCCATGGGTCCACATGACAAGCTAACAGCCTCTTTAAGATGCTCCTCTTCATGCAATGCTCTATATAAACCCACAGCTCAGACACAACCACACGGTCCTGTGAGATACAAGACAACAAACTTCATCATGGCTGTGAGGGCTTTGGTTGCGGCCTGCGCTCTCCTTATGGGAATGTGCATCATCACAAGCGGCAAACCAACTGAAACAACAAACGCCTTCTGCAAGATTGTTTGGTAAGACTTTTAGCATTTATTAAGTAGCTTTTGTTAGCTTTGTTCCCTCAGCCAATGAACAGCCTATTGCCTGATAGCTTGATAGGTCTATAGATAGATAGATAGATAGATAGATAGATAGATAGATAGATAGATAGATAGATAGATAGATAGATAGATAGAT
>JAPZDY010000004.1:15675410-15695872 GCA_029783645.1 Ctenochaetus hawaiiensis | reverse complement strand
TATGAATCCACACCAGTGTCACCGTTTCTAAAATACCAGTTAACATGTATACTTTACATTAAAATACACATTAATCACTTGCTTATTAACATGTATATTAGCTGCATATTGGTTTCTCACAAATTATGAAGCACTTATAAATACCTTAATCAGCATGAGATCACAATAATGAGTTAATCAAAAGTTTCATCTAGAAAAAACTTCCTTAATACTGCTTATTGATAATTAATCTTAATCCTTAATAACCCTAACCCCCTAATTTTAATAAGGTTTTAAAAAGTGCTTCATAGTAACCAGTAAAAATCAAAATGCTAATAATATGTATGCTAGCAAACAAATAATTTGTGATACAAATCATAACAAAATGTAATAATACAATAACTAATAATACAAGAACAACAGAAGCTGACTGATTAAATGTATTTTCATATTACTGTGAAGTAAATTGTTTTTTGCAGAAAACACAAAATGATCATTTATCTAAAATTACAACAGAGCTGTCTCCACACCAGGGAACAAACATTATCAGTCAAGCAGTTACTATTTGGCTCCACAAAAAAGTGACTCACACATATGCTGAATTCAAATGTTGAAACTTAAACCATAAAGTGAACAGTTTTATTAGATGTTTATGTGGGTGCAAATATGGTCAAATCCACTTAAAAAATCTTACTTTGATTCTTTATTGATGGTTCAGAAAATAAAGTACAATGTTTATGATGTTCTGGTCTCACAGGGTCAAGTTGTAGGGATTGCTGGTTTTCATTCAGTTCAACTCCCAGTATGGGAACAATGACATACAGCCCACAGTACTTATTTGACCTCAAGAAGTTACAGACCAGATCAATTATATCATAATCGATGCTAAAATGTTTCATATAGCACCTTTAGCAAAAAAATGGTGCAAGAGATTAAAAAATTAAAATTCCAGATGTGTGAGAAAAGGTCTAATCTGATGATAAATAAATTTATTTTACACAAAGGTAAACCTAAGTTTAGGTTTAGGATCTACCTAAAAAAAATCCATGTAAAGACTCTTACAGTAATAATCCCTCTCAATCATCACTAATGACACTTTAAAAGTGTTGCAGTGTCTGTATCAGCAGAGGCTTTGCTCTCTGTCTACGTTTGTAAGGATGTTGGAGCAAACTTAAATGGTTCTGTTTCTAAACTGCATCAGACAAAACCTCCTGATTCTGTCTTTAAGGGATAAACATGCAGAATTTACAAGGTATAACTCCAAAATTGAGATTATGGTAGAAAATACTTTGTTTTATTTTTTGCATTCTGTATTAAGTTTGCTGAGAAAATAGAAAAAGCTCCACACTGATTTCATTCACGTTACATTCTTATGATAAATATTTATCAAAAGAAAATAAAATCCGGCATATATAATTATATAAGTATAAAAAAATCACCAGTTATTCTGTCTGAAAACCAGGTTAGGGTTATAAAACTGTTGGTAGATTCTTCCTTCTAACGGTGAAATCTCTTGTGCTCATTTTATTTTTAGCTCGACTGTTAAACAGCGTTGGACAAAAGGTCGCCCTGAAGTGATTATTCAGACAAACGCGTGATGCTTTTGTCACGCTATCCACCAGACTGTTAAACACTTAAATAATTATTCATGCTCCATTTTCATTGTGTTTCCTCTAAAAAGAGCTCCTGTCATCTTTAGGCCTCGTTCAGCCTGCTGACCAGAATACAGAGGGAGTTCTTCAGTTTCACAGCTTAATTAACAATGGATGATTTTTTTTTCTGTTTATTTCATTTATGTAAAATTTTCTTTAAACATAAAATGTAGAATACATTTAGGTCATTGTGCTCTTTTTAAATAGTCATCCCAGATTTTCATAATAAAAGCATCCATAATGCATTAAGTCACATCCTTGATGACAAAAGTAGGTCAAATTAGATCTGTTTAAGTTTAATATATTTAAGTTAACTTAAAGCTTTGCTGCTGGTTATGAGTTCACTGTTACTGAGCAACTTTTTTCAATGTCTCCAGTTTACCTAGAGTTTTTTTTAGTTACTATCACAATAAGTTGACTTAAAATATCAATATATATTTTTTGGTCGTTATACCTGGATTAAGATTTAAATGTAAAAATTTTACATTCATAAATAGTTTTTATTTTAATGAAGTTGGACTGTAAGATTTCATTTTATTTTGGTCTTAGTTACAAAATGAGCAGTGAATGCTTCTAATTTAAACATTTGTATATATGTTGTGCGTATGTAGCATGAAGTTAGGACAGCTTTCATTTCTCTTTCATTTTCTCTTGTGTTGAAATATGATGGTAAATCAACATCCATATCTTATTCTTAGGAAAATAACACTAAGATGGCTTTACCTTAATTTTTAATTTAATTTAATTAGTTTGTAAACAGGCAATGCCATTTCAGTTTTTCAGTTTGCCATCTCAGTTTTCTTAAAGGGATTTTAATTCAGCTTTATTTTGCAGTGCTTTTCAAAACTTTTTCCTTTTTGTTTAACATAAAAAAACTGTGGTAAAGCTGCACAGGCTTCATGCTTGCTGTTAATCCTTTGGTCTTAATGTAGTTCAAGGGGGAAAACAAAGTGACTGAATGTTACAAGTCACATGTTTTTATCCCATAATATACAACCATCCACTGGCTGTCGTCTACTGACTGTCGAGCGTCCTGATTCTGTGATGTTCCACTTCAAGTGGAAGTCATCTGACTTGTGGATGACCATCATGCATTTTACCATGTTTGTCAAGAATACAGTGACTTCACAGAATACGTATAAGCATGTGGAAAATTTCAATGAATTTATTTGTTGTTCCTTTAATAATAAACAACATAAAAAAGAACATGCAGTACCAACAGACCTTACACATCATATACATGCAGATATTGTTTATATATTTTACTTTTGATCAACTTCACACAGATTGAATCACTTCGTTTCATGTATTGTATATACTTTACATTTTACATTTCATGTTTCTGAAACAGAAGGACTCAGATGTTCAGAAGAGAGTAACAGCAGAGGGTCTAAATATCATGTGACACCTTTGCATGTTTTTATAAATGCATATCAGGGATGACTGATAAGTTATCAGCCTCAAGTAGAAGGAGATCAGTTATACAGCTCTTGTTAAATGCACATGCAGTTCAACTCTTTACGTGTCATGCAAAACATTGAAGCTATTAGCTTTTGGAGTTTTTATGTTTTGTTAATTACAGTAAAAGATGCAAGTCAATACTGTCTGAGTAAATGGACAGCGTTTGCCTTTGTGCCTCCATCCTCTACCTCCGTCTTAAGGAGCTCCACAAGTATATACAGGCAACACTGCGTGAGGATGCCCCTTCTTACAGTATGGTGAAGAGGTGAGACGCTAATTTCAAACATGCAAGAAAGAAATGGTTGAACAAAGGTCATTTGTTGCCCATTTTCTCGAATAGTGTCGACTTGCAATTTCCAATGGCCCAAAACAGAAATTTAGAAAGTCATAGACTTGAAAATTTTTTGCATGATCACTCAAAGGGTTAAACTGATCATGCAAGCAATGTGAGCTGCATAACTCATCTCCTCCTACCTTTGGTGATGAACTTATCGATCGACCCTTGTTAACACAGTACACAATATACAAAATAATCAGGCCATAGCTGTAGAACTGTCAGCTTGTTTGATTCTACAGGAGGCAAATTCGAAGCCGAGGCAAGCCCATTCATTGGTCATCTCCATGAAGCCCGGTGCGAGGTTGAGGCTACTCGCTAAAATCAAAAGAGTTACTTGCATAAAGATCAATCCACACTTACTTAATATGAACTATTTGTTTCAATGTTTTTCACAATGGTATGTTAAGTTATGCACAACAAGATAGTTCATCTCTGTCAGAAAAAGACTCTCACCTGTCAGCAGGTCGTAGAGGTTGCAGTAGTTACGACTGTCGTCAAGAAGGCTGCTGAATGTGAGAGAAGCAGACTGAGCCTGTTTCAAACAGGCAAATTAAATGAGTTTACACTACATGTGTCACCAGTATCCTCCAAAAACTAATATGAAGGAGTGAACAGAGGTATGACTCACAGACACACGGCAGCTGCCGGTCAGGATGGTGGTATGAAGGGTGAACTCAATGCTCTCCACATGAAGTTTGTCTGGCGAAGTGTGTTGGGCATGGATCGAGTCATCGGTGGTTGATATAAGCTGAAAGGAAGCACAATTTGTGTCTATATATAACCTAACATGTAACCTCTAGAGTAAATTCACTCCATTTAGATACACATAAAATTTCCTGACCAGACGTGTGTGTTGCATCAGATATCTGGGTGTTTAAAATCCCACTATAAAAGCTCTATCAACTCTTTCTTAAAGCCTTTTTTTAAAGGCCCAGTTAAAAGGATTTAATTTGTTGTAAGCAAAAACTCCTGTTAGTCAGGTTTTAATTTGGAGAAACGTATAAAAAACTAATTGCACTTAATTTTTTCTGATATTTTTAAACGTTTCAGTCGACATTGTTTGCAAAAAACATGCTCATATTTTGATGATCAGAAGAGAAACAGAAAAGTGAACATTTAAGTGCCTTTTTATGTAAAATACAAGTGTTAAATTCAATTTAAAAAACTGATATTACACGTCAATCACCAGAAAAGCAATAAAAAAACAACAAAACTTACTACATAGTGACATTTTTCACAGCCTTTCCCAGGGCTGAAAGCTTGAATCTGCTTCAGCAGTCTGTTACCGACGTCAGCACAAGGCAACGCAAACAGCCTGCAGCAATTATCACAGCATGGACACATTATTCTTGAAAGACAGCAGACAGCAACAACTCGATTCCATCTGATGTTTTTTAGAGAGTCTACTGTTTGGTATTCCTACGTGACAGCATCTCTCTCTGAACATGAACACAAAGACACAAAGAAAGAATCGTAGGAGGCTGATTAGTGAGTCTTACCACAGCGTCCTGCAGTAAGAGTGGTAGGGAACAGGAGCAGGAGCTGGTTTGGCAGCTGAGGAGCCAAACAGTCCTGCAAAGAGAGCAGAGGCCAGCAGCAGAGTCCTCATAATCGCTAAAAATCAGGTTTTCCTCAAGGTGGAGAGTGTGTGTGTGTGTGTGTGTGTGTCGGACGCTCTGTCGAGAGTGAAGTATCTCTGCAACAAAATCTGAGCTTGTGACTGAGGAAGTGGATAAATTTCAAAGAAAACTTAGATCTAAAGACGCGTCACGAGTGCCAGTGAGGCAGGCTGAAATCATCGAGATCAAGGACGAGAGCTGGTCTCATAGCGATTAGACTCTCCACATGCTTTAAGTCACAGCTATTAGAGGTATGAGTTTGTTTGTGAGTGTTTACAGTGTTATGTTATGGATTTTTTAGCTGTGATGTAGGTCAGTAAGAATGCTCAGGGTCTGATAAAGGCCTGGTATTACAGCTTTCATAACATGCCGAAAGCTACCAAAACCACTTCTCAAAAATTCTTGAGTTATTAAAAAACTTAAATTTGCAAATTATCCTTATTTTACATTTATTGCATTAATTATAAAAAAACTGTTCTTTCAAAAGAGCCCTGTACAGAAGGAAAAACACAGATAAAGCATAAATAAACAAACCTTTATAGTTATTTTCCTAGTTTCCCAAAAAGGCTTTTATTTGCATCAGCATTGTACTGCATATTCATTCAGTTTAGCTTTGTCTCATGCCTGCAGGGGAAACGCTTTGAGAGCAATCAAAGTCATAAGCATTAAAGAGTGAATTTACTTGCATGACTTATTGCAAAACATTTGCTTTTAATGAACTGAAAGGTAAGAAAACCCTCCTGCCTTTCTTCACAGGGAAGCCTGAAGGATTTTCTCCACTCTTTTACAGTATGGAAAAGGCCACTTCCATTCTTAGGGAGCTCGAGCAAGATATAAAGGAGTAAAATTACTTTTCTTCATGTAATCAGTGCTCAAAACGCCTGCCCGTTCCACAGCTTTCCACAAATGCTGTTTTTATTCTTGTATCATGAACTGTTTCTTTAATTGTTTATTATAGAAAGAAAGTTTTGTTTAAATTCTTGTCTTCCAAGTTTAAAGTTTAAAATATGTAAATAATATGTAAATAATCCAAAAATGAACAATTATTTGCCGGTCTGCTATTTGATCGCTACATTTCATACAAACCAGTGCAGGTACAGCGAGACATTATGTGACTGCTCCTCAGTAGAGAGGGAGTCTCCTTTTATGGCATTTTACCGCTGAGAAAAGCCACAACCATAGTTTCCTGTTCTCAGTAATCTGTATCAGTAAATACCAAAGCTTTCACACGGCTTTAGTGGCAACCAAAAGAGTGAGTTTGCATTGGAAGTGATCGCTTCCCCCAAGTCAGACCAGTTAGAATTTAAAATTATTGGTTTGTGGCATGAAAACCCTTCAAAACAAACCTGTTAAAGTAAATGTTTCCAAGACCTGAAGAGGTCATTGCAGCAACAGTCTCAATGATCCACCTCCAAACTCCAGTCAACATGAAACGCACAAATGCAGACAGACAAATACAACTACAACTTTTTATTGGCATTTTATTCAATGACGCATAAATTTAGACCTTGGATGAGAAAAAAAAAAATTTCTAGCTCAGATGTAACAAACTTGTCATAACTTGGTCGAGTAATTAGAACATCAAAGCTTAAAGTTTTAGTCTAAAAGAAACACAGTTTGTAACTGAAATGTAACAAAATCGTGACTTGATCTGGCAACACAGCTTCAATATCAAAGCATGTTAGGCTCTGCAGGTGGCGAGTCCGTAGCCCAGGCAGGCCCACTCATTGGTCATCTCCATGAAGCCCAGTGATGAGGCCAGTCCACTGGCTGCAGAATCAAAGAGGTGGAAGTCAGATAATTGCATCAAAAATACTGCCAAACTTTAAAACAACAAGGAAAATCCTCCATGCAAGTTGATGTGGCTCCTAAACTCACCTGCCAGCAGGTTGTACAGGTTGCAGTAGTTGAGGCCGTTATCAAGAAGGCTGCTGAATCCAAGAGAAGTGGACAGAGCCTGGGAAAAGAGCAAGAAGATGAGTTATTTTAGCAGGTTTTACCGGAGTTTATTCACTTTTACTTAAGACTTTACTGGTAGTTTTCAACACATGTAAAAATAATAAAACAGAGCAATAATAATACTTTGTTGTCAGCAATGTGAGGGAAACTAAAAGTGATGGCTTTACAAGCTTTTCTAAACCTTGAAATAAGTTTAATGGCAGTAAAGCTATTTTTAGGGTCAATTTTAGTTTAATTTTCTTAATCTATTTATAAAAAAGTAGTTGACCTACTCAGATTTATAATTAAACATCACATAAACAGCAGAAAATGCCACTTGTAAATGCGGGCAGTGTGAATTTAGGATTTAAAAAAAATCCTCTCTATTGTTGGCAGAGATTACACACCACCTTTAGCAACGAAACAGTAAGTTACAGCTTTTTAATGCATATATCACTCTATATACATACAATGTGAGACCCTGTTAAAGAATCAGCATCATTGATACGTACAGACACACGGCAGCCATCGGTCAGTAAGGTGGGGGTCAGTGTGATGGTGATGTTCTCAGCCTGGAAGCCATCGACGGACGTGTGGTTGGCTTTGATAGTCGTAGTGGTGGCTGACACAAGCTAGAACAGAAAAAAAAAAAACAACAACACATCAATATACTAAATATAGTCAATTAATTTACACTGATATGATGTTTGATTTCTGTGCTTTTCAGCCTGAAATATCATTCACAGGGACAGAAGTGTTTTTACCTCGTAGTGGCATTTATCGCAGCTGACCACAGGGCTGAAGGCCTCAATCTGTTCAACCAGTTTGGTACTTATTTGATCACAAGGTGTTGCAAAGAGCCTAGAAAAAAAGAGACATAACACAGCTTGGACGCTAATGTTTGAAACAGAAAGAGCATCAACAGAATTTAAAATAAAATACATCATCATCATGATAGTATGTTGAACTTTTCTGACTAAAAACTATCAATTTAACTAATTTCAAACACAAAAGAGACATAAAACAGCTATTTGAGACCCAGATCAGAGAGCTCGACTCACCACATTGTCCTGCAGAAGGCATGGTAAGGAACGGGGACAGGCAGGGTTGCAGAGGACATGAACAGTCCTGCAAGGAGAGCAGAGGCCAGCAGCAGAGTCCTCATGGTAGAAATGGAGCGGTTTCCTTCCTGCTGTAGAGCTGAAGCGTGAATGAGAGCTGAGAGGTCGGCTGTGAGTGACTGCTTCCTATGCAGGCCCTTTTATACAAAATATCAGGCCAGGCTTGTCAATGGAGCCCCAGAAAGACCTGTGACATCGATTTGGTGACGTGTTACACGTCTTGGTCTTGTGGCTTTTGTCTGACTCTGTTGTCTTGTGACAAGTGTCTTTCAAGTGTCTCTAATTTTGAATTGTACAAATACGTCAGCACAGTATTTTATTATTTTATTGTGAAATTACTTTTTAAGAACATTTGATAAAATCAGAATGTTAGTGGAATATAAGATAAATAGTGTTGACAATGAACACAGAATTTAGTTTTTCTCATAATGGGGCACTTTCTTTAATATTAAGGGGTCAGTTAATCCAACACACAGTATTTTCTCAGAAGGGTTAGGAAGTAAAGGTCTTAAATGAAATTAGGTTTAAGTAAGTTTATAAATCATTAAAACTGGATGCCAGTTTTGTTAAAGCGAATTGAACTAATATTTTCTGTTTGTTTTCACTGAGATGTATTTTTGTACATTTTTTTCTTCTTATTTTGAAGTATTTTTCTTTTAATGTAAAAACAAAAATAGAAGATGAACGTTTTAAGTGATTTGTCCTCCTGCACTACAAGGGCAAAGTTTTCTCTGTGGCCTTTTCTTAATAAACAGCAGCAACAAACACTTAAGCCTAAACAAGGAACAATGTGCCACATTTTGTACAAAGCACGCATTGTTTTTGTAAAAGTACTTTTGTTTTCTGAATGTGAAATGTGCAAATTTTTATTTGCACTGAAATTATTTTGAGCTGATATTGGGAAAAAGAATAACTGTGGTACTTCAACATTTGTGGTCATATTTTTAAAAAAATCATGGGCAATATGTTAATATATACAATATATTAATGTTTAATACTAAAGTAATCCAAACGCAATCCAAAACTTTTTAGATCAGATTACTTTTCTTAAATTCATTTAATATGTTCTTATAAAAGAAAGGGTGCATTTTTTAATCAGTAACTTTACATTTCAGAGTTATTAATAGCTATTCATGTAAGAGTGTGACATTTAGTTCATGTTGAGATTCATGTATTAAGGTAAGTGAAATTTTTGTCCCTTTCAACTTTGAACAATATTTTTAAAACATTTAACAGGAACATTCCCTTTCGTAAACACTGATAAACATGAGACCGTTGATATATTTTTAGACAAAGATAGCAGGACATGAATTACACAGCTCTCTTAACATGCACATGCAGTTAATCTCTTTGTGTGATTCTGAAACAGAAGTTCCACAAAAATGTTTTATTTCAAACTTTCCCTAAAAACGCACATAGCCATGAGATGCATGTGCATTTAGAAACAGCACCCATGAAAGTAGTTCACTGTAAGGAATAGTGTCATCATAGTGTCTGGAAAGAAACATGGCTGTTGAACATTTTAAATGCCTTTTTTATCTTTTGAGTACAACTTACAAAATTATACTTACTAAATTACATCATGTGACCACAGAATATATTATAGAGACAGAAAATTCAGAACTTGAACAGAAAAACAAAAGTATCTGAAAGAGCTAAATGTCAAGAGCTAAATGCGAACTTTTTTTCTGATCTGTACAAAGCAGCAAAGCTGGTCACCTGTTTTATGGATGACCATCAGGCTGTTCATAGTGTTAGTGAGAAACTGAATAATGTCACACACATCATTTGTTATTCATGAGGTCACTTTAGACAATATGAGCTCGGATGTAAAGCTAACAAAAGACCTCTGATCTGTGAAAGACTAGAATGACTGCCGTGTAATTGAATTATCTTTGGATCTGATGAGGACAGTTGTAATCAGCCACGGTCTCTCTCTCTCACACACACACACACACACACACACACACACACACACAGAGAGACACGCAAATCCTCACACATGCAGCTTCATCAGAAGTCACTTTTGCAGCCTGGCAATATCAGCAGCACTGACTTAAATGATTCTCAGACACAGTTAATCCAATCCGAAAAAAAAAAAAAACCCTTACAGATGACCCAGTTTACACTGCGCTCACCAACTTACAACTTTTCTACAGCTGGACCTAAAACAGACTTTATATTTGTCGTATCTGCTATTTCAGTGACAGATAAAAAATGAACAAAAACTATAAAAATTCTGAATCTTATACAAAGTCATTAAGATCGACCACATCAACATATGAACCTTGAACTCAAAAAAATGCAATGCTTTGTGTTTCCTTGTGGCCAAGGGAGCTTATAATAATAATACTAACAGTAGTAATAGAAGAGGATGAAGAAGAAGAATGTGAAGAAAGAAGAGGAAGAACTTTATTTATGTAGCACCTTTCAAAACAAGCAAAAAAGTGACTAAGTGCTTTTTATAAAATGAGACGATTTAAGAGCAAAAAAAATCCAAAACATTACAGATCAAACAAGAACAAGTATTCCATAGAATTATAACATATAGCATCATTAAAAATTCCAAAAGAGTGATGAGTTTCAGGGTTTGAAAATGCTGGCTTTAGACTAAAATTACTTCTAAAACTGTCATTTAATTTCCAGTAAGATTTGGTTAGATGTTGTCGTTTGTCTTATTTAAAGTCAGACAGCAGCTTTTATATTAGTAGCAGTCTTTGGATGTTTAACGTGCAGTTTCCATAATAAAGTAAAAAAATCCTGTTGGTGTCTCCAAGAGCAAAAGGTTTCCAGGTGATTGGCCAGGTTAAGAGTTATTTAAAACCCCTGATGAATCTGATAGACAAAGACATGTCATTTACAGAGAGGTGAGAGAGGTTCAGTGCATAAAAGACAAAGTGTTGTCACATTACAGACCTGTAGACTCACCATCTGCAAACAGCAGCCCAAAGCTTGAGGTGTGCATCGCTAGCCAGGTGGGAAGTGAAGCAGAGGCTTTCGTATGCTAATCCCCAGTTTCAGATACTGTCTGATTTATCTTAATTTGTTTTTGCATGTGTTATCAGCTCATACCGAAGGCGGAACAAAGGCAATTAAAAAGAGCTGGGCTGACTCCTTGATTGGGACTGGATTATTTATCAGAGTGTGGGCCAGGTGGAGGAAGAGTGGAGGAGGAAGACAAAGAAATGGGAGCATGGCTAAGCTGAACCTCTGACTGTATCATATCACTGTAGATCTGATAAGGACACCGCCATCAATCGGCTCCTCGGTGAGGTCATGGCTCCCATGTGTCTTCATGGCTGTTTAAAATGTGATGGTCCAGTCGGCACTTGACCCAAAGAAACCCTTTGTCACTCTGTTTTCTATGCTTATTTATGTGTGTGATTCTCCTTTAGTTAGTGTGATGCATGAAATGTTAAAGATCTGACTGAATGCATCATACTGTGTCCCCTCCACACTTCTCGGAACAAAAAAGGGGATAGAAGCCAAAAATCAAAGATCAGCTTTATTTACTTTAGAGTGCAAAGTTCAAACAAATGAACTGTAATCTGGAAAAATTGGTGTGATGACGAAGTACACCTGACATGTTCATATATTTATTGTAATTAAATTAAGATTCCAGCTTATTATTTATTTCCTAAACTAACACTGTGCACTTATAGTCACTGAAACAGAGGAAGACAGAAGTAATCTCTATTTTGACCGACAACTTGATTTAAACTTGTTCATGTCCTCATTCTGAGCAAAAGCCAACTAATAAAGTTGTTTCAAACTTTTTTTACTGTCATCTGATTAATCAAACTGCCTTATTTTACACAACTGGCAGCTCATCGGTCTTCCAGATACCACTGAACTATAATAATAATTTAACTACTACTATAGAAATATCAGAGAGCAAACACGTTATGAGAGGAAAATGTAGTGAGGAATAAAATACAACAAATAATGATGTGTTTAGCCCCCTGGATTCCCCCGGGGGGGGGTTCTGCCATGCTAATAGGTGTGAAAAGAAAAGACCCACCCACCATTGTGGCATTGGTTATTCAATGACAATGCGCCGTTTTATTGCTTCCTGTTATGGGATCTTTAAAAGGCTTCGCAGCAGACGGCTTAAACACCATTGACGACACCACCTCCAGCTGCGTCCATGATGAGTGTCAAGGCTCTGCTCACCACATCAGCTGTGCTGCTGCAGCTCCTGCTCGCTGCCAGCGCTCCTGTGGACCCACCGACATGCAAAGTATTGTGGTGAGAGATACGTTATTATATTAATGGAGCACATTTGCTATTTGCTTAGAATTGTTTTTAATGGTGTTTTGAGTAACATAGAAAATCAAAATGAGAATATGTGTAAAAAATATGAGCTTCTTTGATTGCAGGATTTTCAAGGTGCCCTGCACTGAACCTGCCAGTGCCCTGGTGAGCCAGGTGAAGGCCTGGAGCTCGAAGAAGTGTCGTGACAGCCAAGAGAAGTGCATGTATGAGGTAGCTAAGACATCTTTTTGTATGTTTTTCTGTGACTGGCTGACCTGTTACTGATCTTTTTTATTAAATACTGAATGCAACTTTATTTTGTCAAGTAAGAAACTTCACTTTTTAGATGTTTATGCTTTTTTTAAAGAAAGCAAAGCCACATAAATAAGAGCAATCTGCTGCAGAGTGAATCACTCTTGGTCATTTTTGGTAGCTTGAGATGTTTTTATGTTTTTTACGTCTGTCAGTTGATGATCAAGTCCCCTGCCTGGATTGGAATCCTGCACACATCCCCCAGCACCCACAAAATCACTGAAATCGACTTTGAGTTTATTCCTCCTGCAGCAACCAGCTTCTGCAAAATTAAGGTAGGTTTGCTTTTTTTTTTTTTGTAACAATAAAAGACAATTATTTGTTTTCACAGCAGTGCATCATCCACTCAGATATTCCTTAACATCTCTTAACATTTATTCCCACACAGGCCACTACCACACCAAAATTTGACAACGGCACCAGTCCAAATGACTACTGCCTGCTCTACAATCTAGTCTATGGTATGAAATTAAATTTGTATACGTACTCACAAGAGTGTTTCATGAAGAAGTCCAGTTCTCTCACAAGTGCTTAATGTGTGTTTGTCCACAAACAGGAAGTGGACTGACCGAGATGGAAGGATACATGGAGATAAGCAATAACGCAATGTGCCCCCCCATGCAATCGGCAGAATGCATCATTGAACAATGAGTCCTGCATGCTGTGTTTGTGTTTTTATCATCAAAATAAGTAAGACTGAACTCGGTATATGGACACATGTGATGAGGTATTTTCCCTTTAACTAAGACCAAAGGCTGTCATTGTCAGCTCTTTTGTGTGTTGCTTTTGTTTTGTTCGACTTCTGATGTGAATTCTGTTCTCTGAAGATATTTTTTCTGCTTGAATAATGCTGAATTCATGCTGCTCTTTTCCTGCAATGTGTTCCTGTTAACAATAGCGCCCCTGAAAATAGCTTTTGATTCTCATTTAAAAAAAAAAACTAACATCAGCAGGAGATGATGTCATATTGTCATATAAATGCATTGTATTGTGTGGCTATCTCCTTTTTTTTGGCACTTAACTGTAACAATAAAGCATTTTGTTCCCCATTTTTCCTCACATTTTCATGGGTGAATAGAATAAAATATAAGCTGTGAAAAAAACAGTCCAAGTTGAAATGCTTTTTTAATGTAACAGCTTCACCGACTTGTCATAGTGCATCTACAAGCTGTCACTTTATTAGAGGAGATTACCTGAGGAAATGACCTACAAAACTTTTCACTAATCATCTAAATGTTTGTGTGTGTGTGTGTGTGAGAGAGAGAGAGCAGGATACAAGGACACACTCGTTATGCACATGTTTATTTACAACACACAGCATTTTCTTTATCCATGAGATGGATGGATAAAAAAAAAACAAAAAAAAAAAAACAAAGTTCTCCCAAGCAGACAGTCTTTATGTACATACTATGCAATATGTTTACTTCTCATACACTACACCTTGGAGTATATGCTGCACGTATCCGTGTATAAGATCTTGATTGCAGTTATTGCAAATGCTCCTCGTCTCTTCCGGATCCTTCTGGAGCCTCTCTGGTGTATTGACTGCTGTCTAATCAGCCCCATCCACTTCCTTTAATGACTAATGCTTAGCAGCGTGTGTCGAGACAAAAAAAGCACTGAGGAGTCTGGAGATAAACAGGGTCAGGTCAGAGCATCAAGACATCCTGTTTACACTCCACCTCTGAAATATCAGGTAATAAGTGTAAATATGAAACCTTTTGCACACACAGATGATTTGTATGTTGTTGAGGCAGTAACAGAGGAAAGAAGATAACTTATTATGGTAAGACTAAAAAAAAAAAAAAAAAACATTGCATTTCAAACCTACTTTATTGACAGCTTCTTGCCCTCAGTACAATTCAATGCAAGATTTGAGGTGCTGAGCACAGAGGAATAAATACGGCAATAAATATAGTACCGACTCGCCTCACTGGTCGTCTTTAAATCACACTCGCTGGAGCCATCAGACCCTCAGCACAAACACACAAACTGATAAAACATCACACACAACACCGAGCCAGAGGTTCTTGCTTCCACCCTTAAATTACAGTGGTCATGGATCAACATGGGCTGATGTGCGTTGTGCAATTCAGCACCGCTTTAGGAAAGCAAAGATGTTTCCTTTCTTTAAAAATGCGTGTGCTTTCTTTCATCATCCTGACAGTCGCCCGGAGATTGGAACAGGGAGGACAGACTGGAAGCTAGTAATTTAACATGGTTTATAAAAGATGAGAGTTTTTGATCCGACGACGCGTCCAACAGAAACCTGCGAGGCTGATCACTTCATGTAACGGGGAGGAATTTGACGAGTACAAGAGTGTCTGAATGATCCATGTTCAACAGAATGACATCGTAGCTTAACAACAGCATGCACTGCTTCCACGTAGGTTTGAAGAGGTTCAAGCCATTCGCCCTTCTTTAGATAATTCATAGATTTGAGGATAATTATATTTTGAAAATCTCAAACTCCCTCTGCGTCTCTGCGTGTGATATGTTATAAAGTGGCACTGCCTTAATTACAACAGAAGACCATGTCAGATGTCCTGTACAGCTGATGTCGATGAGCATTTCAAGTAAAACAGTAACAAAATCAAGACGCACAAATGTAAAAAACAAGAAAAGAATTCACATAATGAAGGTCATCCTGCAAAAACTCTGACACGCAACACACAACCACATTGTTACATGTATGGCAGCAGTTAAAGGCAACTGCAAAGTCGAATATTTCATTAAGATCTTGGCTGTGTTTGCATTTATGATACAACACACAAGGGAAGAGACTCTGCCTTTTGTTCTGCTTTTTCACACTTAATTGTTTCACATTCTTTGCTGATGAAACAAACATATGATAATTATTTATGATGTCATACATATTAATATGTAACATCATAATTCATGACACAAATGTGAAATATTTGTCATAATTTAGCTGCTTTTCCGATATGCCTGTTAATTCCAACATTGTTAGAGTAGCTCTATAAACATTTATTAGTAATTGGCTAATATAATATTAGTAGTTTTATATAATGGATAATTATAATTACAGTGCGCAAAATAGCCCGATTCCATTATTGGAGACAAAGGTTTAATGTTTTTCCTAATATCCAGAATTTAGACAATGATAAGATTCTTTATTTTTGCGGATTAATTCCTGTTTTTTGGGACATGTTTTCTTCAACAGTTTTGCATTTCCTTGAAAACTTTTTGCAATAACTTGATGACAAGATGAAGCCATAGAGGCAAGAAAAGTCAACGTGCCTGTGCTAACAAGAGATGGAGTGATGACTGTTTCTTCTGAGCAGAAACATCATACGTGTGTCATGGCATCGATGGGTACATGCACTTTGTATTTCCCTCCTTTCTCTTCTTCTCTCTCCTCCCTCTATGCGTCCTGTGCCTCATGACATATCATGTAAACATACAAACCTTGTATAAAAGTTAACAGAAAAAAAAAAAACAAAATGTGAATTTATAAATCAGTTTGAACTGTATGGACTGACACTGGCAGGGAAAGAAGGGAAGCAGGATGTTAGCTGTTCAATACCTTACAGTACAGTACAGTACAGGTAGTACACATGTACTGTGGGTAGTTACTGTCTCTTTCACACTCACACAACTAACCTTCCCTCTCTCTCTCTCTCTCTCTCTCTCCTACCCTCTGGTGAGGCAGTAAATGAAAACTGATGACCTACTTGCCATCAGGTATTTAGCACAACTTAGCACATTTTCAAGAGCAATGAACCCATTGTGGATCAAACTGTCCTTAATTACTGCTTCTGAAATTGCATTATGGGCCATAATTAATGCCTTCATGCGCTGTTTGTATTCCTACTGTGTCCGTCGGTATCCAGCTTGCAAACCAAACAAACAGAGAGAAAGAGAGGGGAGTTTTAAGCAATCTGTGATTAAGGCAGTCTCATAAATATTGCAGAGAGGTTTTTGGCCCCTGTTTTGGAGATAGACTGCCACCACAGTCTCGAGTTCCTAGCTCTTACTAACGGCTGCCTCCTATCCCCGCAGATTACAGAGCAGACGGGTGGATGATGTGAATACCAATGGCAAAAGAAAAATCTGAGTATGATGCCACAACGTTCGATCCATGAGGGGGAAAAATATCCCATCAAAAACAACATCGAGCGGTAATCCTCTTTGGAAGAAAAGGTCATATTTGGTTTGTGTATCAGTCCTCCACACAATGAATAATCTTTTACAGGGACCCTAAATAAAAAAAGAAAAAAAGAAAAAAAAGCACAGCTCAGAGCGATTTTTAATTAAGAAATGAAAGTAAAGTAGAAGCCTATATCTAATTTGTCCACTGAAGTTAGTGCTAGGGGCTTTTTAAGCGGCGTGCAGAGACGAGGATAGACAAAGGTCCCACTTACGGTAGCTTAACTCTGTCTCACTTAATTGAGTTCATTCCGAGATACAGAAAAAAGTCAAAGCAGATACATACATATTAGTTGGACACAGGAGATGTTGGCTCCCACACTGTCTTCAGTCGACTTCTGCTGATCGTTTCGCTTCTTGCAGCTTGTGCTTTATGAGTTCAAGCAGCTTTTAGATCTGCCAACCTGGCAATCCTCATGCACTGCACCCTTTACAGTGCTTCCAATTACTGTACTTAGGGCTTCAAGTAATAACTAGACCTTTATCAGAGCTTCACACCCCTCTCTATACAGTGCAGTAACAGTCCCTCAGACCCACTCCTGCATGGAGCGCTTGCAGTACAGTATGTGGCGCTGTGTGCTCTTCCTCCTGAACTGGAAAACCGTGTAGAGGAGGACCATCATGCACAGCGCCAGGACACAGGGGATGGCGATGGCCACTGCCTTCTCCGTGCCCCCCGCGCTGTCCAGTTTGATGACGACGTCGGCGTCGCCGTTGTCGTAGTGGCGTTCCTCCGCCACCGGGGGGCTCCAGTCCCAGTCGGGGTCGGCAGGTAGGCCGTCGCAGCCCATGAAGTCCCTCAGGATGGACCTCGGGTAGCCAGGCTCCACGCGAAGCAGCTGGTTGTTGAACTTCCAGTACTCCTTCCCCTTGTAAAAGTAGGTGAAGCCTGACGGGAGGGATTGTGGGAAACAACAAACTCACTTTAATTATTAACTTTACAGGATTGGAAGTTGTGCAGTCGCTTGAACCACTTTATCGTGCTGTAAAGGAGCTAAATCAGTCCCTTTCTAAGCAGACTCTTTATGATAAAAACTAAAAAATTCAGTCCACGCTGCACGCTTTTGGTTGCTTATTAATGAGGAAGCTGTGGTGCAGAGCTGCAACTAATAATAAATGTCATTACTGATTAATCTGCTTTTCTTGATTAATAAATTGATCATTTATTATACAAATCTTTAAGTCAGGATCTATTTCACCATCAAACACATTGCATACACACTAAGACAACCCTCAGAAAATAAAATAAGTTAGGTTTTGAACATTTTAATACATATTTTAGTCTTAAATTCGGCTGTGGATGCCCATGTAATCAGGCCTCTCAGGTGCTCAGCCTCCCGCTGGTTCCAATCAGGAGCTCAAACTGGATTCTGAATGGAATTAATTTGAACTCTGAAGTAATCACAACACAGTCAGGCGCTTGTGAATGATCAAGGGCTTTTTGTTTTCTGTTGCTTTATTTTGATGTAGTTTGTGACTTGTGTTGGTCTGTATGTGGAATTTGAAGAACTCTGAGATCTGCGTTTTAACTGTTGAGTCTGTGTTTTGTACTGTTTTTGTGTATTTGTTAAGTTTTATGTATTTTAAGGGCCCATCAGGGAACAGGCATTGCAAAATCGCTTAGGCTATAAATGCTGAGGCATGTACAGCTACTTGTCCCCATACACATACATAAAAAAATAGATTAATATTTGAAAATATGGAACAAGCAACTATTCAGCACTTTTGTTTGAAAAATGACTGAAAAAACTGAGTACCTGTCTACAATTTCCACTTTAGTCAACTTTATATTGCAGCTCACTTGACTCCTGTGGAGACTCATGCTTTGACACCTAATAACTGTTTTAACTAAGACTGTACACATTTACTCTGGAAAACCAGAGAATTGCAGCACAACACTGTCAAACAAAAAAACATCTGAGGCCAAAACGGGTCTCTGTACAGCTTTAGAAGGTGAGCTTTTGGCCTTTTCTAAATGTCACTGTGTCGTCCAAACAGAGGCTCAACCACTGAGCCCATGAGTCACTGACTGGTTACTGGTCCATAAAGCTGACATACCATTGGCCTTATCCACAAAAGCCCCCTGTGGAGAGTCAGGGATGCCCTTCCAGATGGTGATGGGTTTGGGATAACCTGGATCCATGGTCCTCATGTCCTCATTGTACCTCCAGTATCTAAAACAGGGCAGACAGAAATACTGCAGTCCATTAAGATGTTCAGACACCTGACTCCGGAGTGATAGTGTGCTGATTTGGGTTAATCCAAAGTGGGAAGAAACTACACATTCTGCACAAATCCACACACACAATCACAAATTTAGAGGGTTTAATTAATCCAACACCTGGACGCAGTCACCAAATTCATCAACGCTAATATCACATCACAAGATCTGTTTGTCAGACTTCTAGAGCACATAAAGGCTACTCAATCCCTGTTTCTACTCTGTCAGCAGGCGACGTCTGAATCATCCTGAAAGGCTGCCTTAGTGTCGCTTGAACAGGAGCTCAAACTGGAGCTGAGGGACGAAATCAAATCAAGTCAAGACGAGCAAATGCAAAAGGAGTTTACACGAGAGATGTCAGGTGTAGAAACGGCACCATCGCTGGGAAAAACACCAGCAAAAAGAGGAGAAGTTTCTCATCGGATGCGAAAGAATCAACTCGTAATGTGCACAGAAGGTAACTTTTAACAGGATTTGTCACAAAGTCAAAGTGAAGTATCAAATACTGTTACTTTTAGTCCTGGAAAAGGTAAGAAATTTTATTTTTCATATTTCCCTGCCAGGATTTCAGAAGATGTTTTTTTCGTGAGGATAACATAACTTTTTCAGACAAGGAAGAATCAAAAATTGAAGTTGTATCTTTAAGCAGCAGTTTCCATCTGCTGTAGGTAATGTACATCCGAGAAAGAAGCAATCTTCTCCCTCAATCTAAAAATTTAATGCTCAGCAACTGAGTTCGTTCACATGACCAGAGAAAGCAGTCAATCAGTCTTCCATACTGTGTTTTATCATCCAGGCAAATTTGTCTTCGGGGGTTGCTGTGATCGATCTGCCGTTCATTCGCTCACACACACACATAAATAAATCTTGCTACACGTTGACGTTTCCGTGAATTAGAACAAACGCCATCCTGTCACAGAGCGAGAGAGATAAAATCATGTTTGTGACGATAAGCAGAACGTCCTGTTTGTCGTGATGTGCGGCAGCAGGTTGAGGGATGACAGTATCATGACAAAGCATTTTGTCAGCTTTCACCACAGGGTCCCCTGACCTCTGAGGATATGATTTATCATGACAGCTGAACAAACATGTGAGTCACACTGTCTGGCATACGATCCGACTTTAAGACCCTTGCAACGCACAGAGACAAACAACAGATTCTCTGATTCAGTGGTTTTGGAAGGACTCTGCTATGACTTCGGTCCGACTCAACACGCAACACGGCCATGATCGTATCAGTAAATGCATGCAAGGAGACAAACTAATGTAAATGCGCCTCAGGGAAGTATTTAAACTCTTACAAATCTTGCTCTGACATTGGGTCATAATGAGCTGAAAGCCGATAAGCAGCATTTTTCAGCTGATAAATAGACAATCTGCATTTTTAAAAACAACATT
>JAPZDY010000004.1:15634140-15669276 GCA_029783645.1 Ctenochaetus hawaiiensis | reverse complement strand
CAATACAATACAACACGAATTAACCAATATTTAACTCACCTACACAAAACAAAAAACACAAAACACATATACACATAACATAACGTAACATAAAAATATCTGGCTGTTTTCTGTTTTCTTCTTCACCTATCTTGAAACACACCACTGAGCTTCATCAAATTCAATAAAAACAGAATAGCCATAATCATGTGCCAGCAACCAATTTCTTAAAATAGCAGAGCTTTCTGTCCTGTCATCTGAAGAGCTTATTATGCAGAAAAAAAGAAAAAACATCAAAATCCTGACAGATGGGGTGATGCGTCTCTACAGAGCGCAGCCCAATCAAAGACATCTCTGCATTCTTTGTTTTTGGTTAAGCATCCCTCATACCCTGCCCTGTGATACCATCTCTGTCACATTGCCCTCCTGCCTAGCCATCTGTATTTCCAGCATTTGCTTTCCATCAGTCCTTATCTGTCTCTCCTGATGGCTGCTCTTTTTTTTTTGTGTGTCGAAGCTTTCCTGACACGTTCCACACGCCGTGTTTGTTGACTTACCTGCAAACATTCTGCATTAAACAATCCTTCCTTTGCTACTTTCTTTCATTTCCTCTCTAATCTTAATCTCTCTGTTTACTAATTTCATTTCCACTCTCTTGCTGTGTCTTATCCTTGCTTTTTATTTCCTCTCTCAATCGTAGGTGGTTCTTTGTAACCTTGTTTTACTCCTTGACTTCACCACTTTAGCTCTTCCTACACTTAGCTTTACGCCCACTCCGTCTTTCACTTACCATCATGGTTGGGGTTCCCCAGGGTCCAGGGCTCATCGGAGTCAAAGTGTGTGTCCCCTCCTATGCCTGGGCCGGGGAAATAGGCATGGGCGAGGAATCCCCCCTCCCCGTCGAATGGTGAGCTGTCGCCGTGAAACCCAGAGGCGAAGATGATGGTGATGTCCACGTCACGCCTGCCACTCTCCAGAGCGCTGTATGGAACGGCCTCAAAGCGCAGGGGAGTCACACCTTGCCATACGTCAAACGCCCGCCGGATGGCATCATGGGTCTCCCGGGCTCCCACCTTTGGCGTGACATTTTTTATGCTGTGGACAGTAAGGGTGGGGGGGGTGCAAACTGATTAAAAAGGCTGCAGAGAAAACGCTCCATAGGATGTAGTTTATGTACTCACAGTGCTGAGAGGCATTGATGTAAATTTTGCAATCATGCATATGCATCGTTTGAAACTACGGTAAGCAAAACATCCAGGAGGAGCGGATGAAAAAAAAAAACACACACACTGCATCAACCCCGTGCCTGGTTGTCCCATTAATTTCCAGTGAACATTTTTTACTTTTCAAAATGAGGAGACACTATAAAGAAAAAGTTGCACTTGACACAACTATTTCAAGCCCGGCAGATTTTACTGAACTTTTAACACATCAGTCGTTATCAGTCCCTGCCAGGCAGAGAGAAATGGGAAATCTTCTCCCTCTCTCCCCCCTGCTCCCTCTCCCTCTCTCCACTCATTTTCATGAATAAAGTGCAGTCAGCAGCAGCACTGGCTCAGCACTGATTGACGTTCCATTAGGAGAGGTGGCTCATCAATTCAAATTCGTGGAGGAAGGGAGGATTTGAATAAATTGACAGTGTTATCGTCTAATGCTGCTGTAACCTGTCAATTTGCAGTTGTGCCAGAAACCCGTTTATCTGTTCTCCTCAGAACCTATTAAAAGCTGGAGCTTAATAAGGCGAGATAAGATGAGAGTTTGAATGTTATTTTTGCTGAGATTACGGACAATTTACACTCAGGATTTTCAAACAGTTTTCTACGCCGGAGCCTTCAGTCTTCATGCTTCTCAGCTAAAATTGTTTTGCTTTCTAAAAAAAAAAAAAAAGGACGGCATAAATGAGGAAAAAATCCCATTTTTCATTTTGCCAGTAAGCTATTTATACACTGGAAAGTAAACATACTCACAGCACACATGGGTAAATGTATGTGTTAGTTTTGGATGTGTGATGCTGACTATATTTTCGTGCCCCCCCACACACACACATATGTGACGTCCTTTTGCAGTCTCTATGACAACACAGAACATGTGATCCCAGGTGGTTAAAGCGGAAAGAGACGAGAGAGAGAGAGAGAAAGAGAGAGAGAGAGAGGAGGAAGAGAGGGAGGAGAGCTGTGAAAATTAACACTGGCAGGTTTCAACCCAACAATGAGCGCTGCTAATCTCAATGGTCGCCATGACAACCGCCTCCACTATCTCTCACCTGTAGGTGATGTGTGTACGCTGCCACTTCTGTCCTGTCAGCGCATACCGCCGCTTCCGTGACCTCGAAGTGGTTTTGAATTTGTCCGGAACGCCACAGCGAGGCCTTTGCATCCAACTTGGAGAGGAGACGAGAGAAAAGAAGAGAAGAGAAGAAAGAAGAAGGTGATTCAAGTTTCCTGCATAAAATTTGGGAGGTAAACACCATCACAAGACAACATAAAGCGAAGTGAACTCGGTAGTTCTCTTCCTATCAGGTGCAAAATAGTCACAGCAGGAAAAAAATGTGCAAAATGCCACTAAACTACTTCAAACTAAAGTCACTAATACAAGTGTGAGATCAAAATCTCAACGAGGGTTGAGAGGAAATCAAGAGTGTCATCTCGTCTCACTCATACCACATCAGATTATCACAAATACAGAACACACAGAATACAAAGGCAAAACATTAATTCTCACCTCAGTGTGATATCACTGCATCATCATGCAAAATGAGAAGAAGGAGAAGTGTTAAAACTTTCACCTTAGGATCGTTTCAGGCGAGGCTATGTTGTGGGGGAGGGACATGTCTATTTCTGTCCTTCACTTATTCATTGAAATATTGAAAGCAGTTTCCTTCAGCATTTGAAATGAATGAGCAGAGTAGTTGCATTAATGCGATACCAGAACGATCCTGGTGAGAGTGCATGTGCACCTCAGCTTGTGTTCATAACACCACGTTGACGGCATGTGTGTATACTCACTCCTTGGTTTTCTCATCCAGTGTCCCTGTGACATTGAGACCATAGACCTGCTGCATGGCAGCAATGGCTGAGTGCATGGTGCGGGCCGAGCGCAGGACGGACATGCCCGGTTCTGTGCGGGGAAGGTATCCATACCTCTGTAGCCATCCCTGCAAAGGTACAAGAGGGAAAAAAGATTTGATCATCATCTTATCATGACTATTTCAAGATTAGTTAGGGACTCTTTATTAGAAAACTCAGCGAGGAGACAAAACATTGCAACAGAGTGGGCATGCACATGACAAAGAGCTCCTAGAAATTGTAAGAAAATAAATAAGTTACTCATCTCCTACAGTGTGCTGTATCAGCTGAGCTGCAACACATCAAAAGTGCAAGTTTACAAAAGAAGCAGTCTAATCTCTGCATGTGTTCCCATTTGTCCTTTTCATTTCGTGCTTGATTTTGTTCCGTCCCACATGTAACTATTTCTATGTGTTCTCTTTTCTAGCATTCATATTTCACTTAATGCTGCCTTGTACAAGCTCTGACCACAGACGCTCCTCCACCGCAGTGGTCGAAGTACCTTGCTCAAGTGCACCACAACAGCGACTGTTTAATGAGTACCAAGTATTGTTTGTTCAGTTCTTCCCAGTAAGAGGCCAATCCCATCATAAAAATCAATAAGAATACGGCCGTGCGTCATTCATTCTACCTCTTACAAAAAGCTGGAAGATGACTAACCATTGCAACAAAGCTTTTTATTTTTGTTATCGCAAGAAAACAAACTGCACTTCGGATGAGCTGCTGCACTTCTATTTATCTAACGTCACAGTGTAAATGAAATGTTTAGGAGTTTTAATGAGCTTTAATGAGGTTGGAATTTGCATGTAATTAGCTGTTGTTGTTTGCAGAAATTGTCTATCCAACTCTGGTTTAGGTTGGAATTTTTTTTTCTGTGTATATTTGCTCACAGGCTCTGTGGACATCAGTGCAACTGTTTGCATTTGAATCCCTTCCAGTGACCTTAGTCAGTGTTTGTGACTTGCGGCTGCCGGCCAGCGTGCATGTGCAGGACTGTGGCCCTGCCTCCTCTTGCCCTACAAAGCGAGAGTGCGGCTGGATGTGGAGGTGAGAGGTGAGGCCGAGCATTATCGGGAGGCGAGGGGGAGCTGAGGGTCACTGACAGACTCAATCCTGAAGCTGAGGGCCACGAGGTGCTCGTGCTATCCACAGCTGATCACACGCCATCCAGCTGCCTCCCCATCACTGCACAGCCTATGAGAAAGGCTCCAGCCAGCTAATCTGACTCTCTCCTCTGTCCATCCCTCCCCCCTTCTGCTTCTATCCTTCTTTCTGCTGAGCTAAACGCCTTGTTTATCCTTATTTTTTCTCCCCTCCCTCTCTCCTGTGGGTGTGTTTCCTGTGTGTGTTGTGTTTGTTCAAAGGCACAGATCTCAAGAAGATATCAGGCAGGTTCCAGTGAGCCATAAAATTAAATGATAATATTTGTCAGTGTGCGTGTGTGACTGTCAGCCTCAGCCTTTGATTTCTTCAGAACGGGTCGGATGGGAGCCTGAGGTGAGGATGAAAAATTACATCAATTAATAAGGTACAAATAAGCAAATCCCATTATGCAACGTGCATCTGTAAACGCTTAATCTCCTCCAACACCACGATGCTGCCAAAGCATGTCTGACTTCACGCTGGCCTGTCACAAAAGTAGAGCAGTGAAAAAACATGATTCTGTGGGGCTTCTCTGCTCAAACAGACCCCTCTTAAGTGCAGTCATATCCAGGCTGCACATTGGGCATTAGTGGGCTGGATCAGCTCGGCTCACGGACCGCAGTGTAATAAAATGAGCATCCTTCTGTTTCATTGCACTCCACAAACGAGGAATGCTCGATATTTTCGCTGTAAAGTGCGTGAGCCGTCCTGATAGGCTTACAATGTATCCATGTTATGCGTTACGGTAATTATGTCCACAGATAGCGTGGGGAGTCGCTCTCCCTCTCTCTCAATATATATATATATATATATGTTTTTCACGCTGAGGCACATGATGTGGAGGAGAGAGCACGGTCATTTATGATAAGCAGGGAGGGAAGGCCATTTATCTTACCTCAACGTTGAAATGATGATACTTCTCTCCGGACACGGCACACGAAATCCAAAGCAGAAAATAAAGGCAGAAAGCTGCCGCGTAAAAGCAATCCGATGGTTTTCCTTTACTGGAGGATACTAAGGTCATAATGACCTGTTTTTCCCGAGTGTTTATTAGAAGAAGCCGCCCGTCTGCTGTGGCTCTTGTGTCAAATGAAAATCATCAGGCGAGCTGTCAAGGCAGGATTCAGATGAAAACGCGAAAAACGGCCGCGCGTTTTGTAAAATCCCGAAGGCGACATAAAATGATCCGATGTCAAGCAGAGATACCGCGGCATGTTAAACCCGCTGCCCTCGCCATTCTTATTTACATCAGGGGCTACATCTATCCAGCAGCATCAATGGCCATGTACAGTACCCAGTCTGCGCAAGATAGGCTCCCTCCCGACTCGACGCCTGCGCTTTGATTTCTCACACAGCGCAGCAGCTGCTTGGCAGCATCATGAGAGCTGCCCTACAGAGTGCATGAGAGATGAAACACCATTCTTCAGAACTGCATGTGCGCTGGATTTTTGCATCAAAAAAAAGGCCAACTGCTCTGTGCAAAATTTCAACGCACATGTGCATTTGGATGGTTTGATGTTGATTTCCTGACAGTGACCCCAAACAAAGGCCTTGATTCAGATTATGAACTGATGTAGCCCACATTTCCCCTTCATAAACATATTAATGTGAACTCTAATAACCCTGTAGTACAGAGAATATAGTCCTCGCATTTCCTGTGAAGGATAAATGAACCAATCATCCTGCTTGAGGCCTTTGTGCACATTTCACACCAGGACAAGAGCTGGTCATTAGCCTGATTTTGCTCACTTCTCTTAAAATAATTGCTCCACAGCTCAGTCAGACCCAGAAAAGACGACCTGAAACCTTCCCAAGACATTTATAGCCTACAACAGCCCTTTATAGCCCAGATATGCTACAACAGCCTGCTTCTAGCAAACTGACCACAAGATGGCGGTGTTTCACTGAGGAATGTGGCCGCCAGCTGTTCTTCTCCCAGACCTCTGAGGACGCAGGATGCACTTGATCCTGAATCCACCCCACATGAACTAATGAGCCAAGAAATTGAACTGACATTGATTTGACATGACGGACAGACGGACAGGGCAAACGGACAGGAGGGAGGAGAAAGTTAATGACAGAAAGTCTGTTGTTTTTGTGTTAACATGAAGGAGAGAGATTTGGTCGATTTATCTTGGCATTAATATACCAAATAAATCAGGAATTATAGTTCACCAATGACTAATAGTTCCATTTTCAAACCATTTATCTGTGAAGAGGCATCAGGGAAAACTGACTGGCCTGGTTAATGTTTCACATTTCTGTCAATAGACCAGGCTCTTAAAAAGAGGAGCCTCTTTTAAGGGTGATGGTTCCAAATCCTGTACCTCTACCTGCAAAGAAATCTGCCCTTTAGAAATTATATCCATGATCTTATTCTATCAATCACTTTGTACATGAGGGTTGGAAATGGATATCGTCTGCCAAGCTGACACATCTGTGGCCTGGCAGTTTCTGTGCGACCCGAGTCCAATGTAAAATCTGCAGCCAGTTTGCTAACGGTCAACCCTTTGATCGCTCTAATTCCCACTTGTAAATGACTCAGTGGTTCCTGTAGTTAGGGGCACTTTCTCATCACTGATTTGAATGGATCTGATGGAATGCGCCACCCTTTGCCAAAGGAGGATAATGGCACCAGTTTTGGGAATGCAGACGTTCACTCTGACTGAGCCACAGTCAAAACCAGATCGCCTTTCAGTGCCACCACAAAAGCAGCACAGATTAGAGAAGTCATATTATTGAGATTTAAAACTTCTGACTATGATGGAGGATTGTTGCACTAATGAAGAACATCAAAATAAGCCTGTTTTCAGCATGTTGCCCATATTTTCTCTGGATGCACGATGAACAAAAGCATTGAAGCACCTACAGTTACAGGACACCTGAAGTGGAACCCAATATGGCCCCTTTAGACATCCTCAAAAACATGGAGAAACTCTGAAAACAACTTCTTTACTGTTATAAAAACATTTTCATTGTATTAGTACTTTTGTAGTAGTATACAGTTGTATGATGATACAGATATTTCTGATTTTTACTTTACTGTTTTATCTTTTTTTCTTACTTTTCATATTAGCACAGTCTGAATGAATACATTGCTTTTCATGGGCATATAATGAGACAAATAAATCCCCTTTTCAAACTTTCTTAACTTGCTAACAATAGTGTATACTGAATATTTATTTGTGTATAAATGTGTAGTTTGTATAAGTGTGTACCAATAAGTCCTATAGTCCCCCATTTCATTTTCATTGAAATTTTTTCTGTTCATCTGATTTCTCCATCAGTTTTATTGCTTTGTGTTTGGCTTTCACTAAGTACTTGCTGATTATGAATTGCTTCATAATAAACTGAATTACTGCCGTCATTAAATGCATAGCATGGCACACACTAAATGTTTTATTAAACCCAAAATGGCTTAATTACATTTTTAAACCAGAAGACACAATAAAAAACCCTCTGGAAATTATTCACATTACTCATAATTGTGAACAAGGTGTTCTGCGTTATGAAACAGGATGTGACTGGCTGAGAGTAGAGAAAAGGATTCCTATTGGATTAGAACAGGTTCATTCATTTACTCAGAGGTGTTTACTGTGTAACCCAATGGGCTGCCATGGAGACCACATGCTCTGGCAAGTGAGCATGGCTTGTGGCCATAAGACCAGGGGCCCTCACCAGGAAACGGTGAAACACAGAGGAATGAGACATGCACACGTTATATGGCTTCTATAAGGAGTCAAAACTAAAATATGTGTGTGTGTATGTGTGTGTGTGCATGTCCACTCACACATGCAAATATTTTTCTTTGCTGTTTAAGTTTAGCTGCAGGATGTTTTCCTGCAGGGGGGCAGATGGCGAGATACAAGGTAATCTCACTGGCTTCTCTAATTAAACCTAATTAATTGGTGCTTGACAGTGTGTTCTGAGCGCCTGAGGCTCTTCAGCCATACTGCTGAACACAGGATTTAGAAAGCTATTATTAAAGCTTTTACGGATTCAGTCACATCTAATCCCAAGTCTTATCTCACAAGTCAGAGACATGGCAGCCATGACAAGTGCCTGAAATAGAGCAGAGATTCACAGACAGGACACGACTTTAATTTTCTACTTTTTATTTGATCAACTTCGAAACAATGTCACTCATCACAGCCTGAAGTAAAGTGGATTTGTTCAGAGATGTTGTCATCATTCCAGGCTCCAACACCTTGTCATTATTTCTTAATCTAGGCAATAATTTAATACCTAAAAGCACTTTTGGATTAACTGGGTTGAGGTTAGAGCTTTAGTCTTGTGTTGAGTTCAAGAAGGTTGGCCAAGTTAGCAGAAAAAGAAGATTAAAGCTTTCATTTCTTTCCTTTTTTTTTACTAATTTGTTTTGCAAACACTCTTCTCTTTCATCAAGATATTTAAAATCTCAATTTTTCCTAATCATAATTCTTGTTGTGATCTAATGTCCAATGCAGCCTTTCCTTATTGTCATGGCTGATATTCATTTTCCGATGTCTCATGTTGGTTTTCTGAGACGTATGTGTGATGTTTGTTTGGGTGGATGCATTGGTGCAGATGGTGCACTGCTGAGTGACAGTGAATCCTGTATGATCCCATATGTTGTGCTCTTCTTCTCTGCCTCTGCTGCACATTCTCATCTCATATTTTGCACAGGACTCTCCCACAGCTCGTGCTGCTCGTGGGGGCTACTGTTCATCCCGAGCATGTTATCCAAAAATGCACTGAGATGTTGTTGGTCCATCTGTGCCCTGTCATGCAGATCAAACTTCAGACCTTCAGGATAACGAGTCATCTCCCCTCATAACACGGTCACATGACCTTTCTGCCTCACTGAACTACTTAATAAGACTCCTTGTGTAAACATTATCCTCCTAGAGGTTGTGTCTTATGCTTCGCTTTAACTTTCCCTGCAAGAATTCGAGTTATAAATATGAGCTGTGTTAATTAACACATCCAAAAGGTTCCTTCAGGAGCTGAATACCGGAACTTACTGAGCATGAGGATGGAAAATGTGAGAATATCTGCAAGGTGGGACATGTATTTACTCTGCCAGCCAGTGTCTGTCATCTCCTCTCGCTCTTTCACAAACTCTCTGGTTCTTTTTCCCCCCTAACTCTCTCTTTTGAATCTTCAGTGGTTGGGCCATTATTCTCTGTTTGTTTAGTGTTTCTGCTCGGCTGACAGACAGCTGTGGTGTAAGACTCTGGGTAGGCCCCTTGCAAAATGCACAGAGCCTCAGGACAGTGATGGCTGTCGATATAAAAGCTCAGAAACGACCAGGACTTCTTTCTTTCTTTCTGTGAAACCTTTCATAATTGAGACGTTGACCCATGGTGTAGAAATCAGCCACTGGTGAGATGCCAAGGTGATTTCTTGCCTTTTTCTTTCTTTCTTCAAGCCTCCTTTGTGGCTAAATATGTGGCAAACCTTGGTTTCAAAACATTTAAAACCAACCTTCTGAGTCAGATTCAAATATATGACCCTGACGAGAAGCTGAGATTTGATTTTCAATAAAAGTAAAACTCCAGCATTTGACCTCCTGTGATCCTCCTTATGAGAACTGGAAGCTTTTAAAGTGCGTAACCTTGTGAAGGCAATAACTTTCTGACTTAATAATGCGCCTTTTGTTACCATTTTCCCCCTAACTTACCAAAATGACAAAGGCTATGGTTTTTTATTCTGTTTCCCAATAACAGTACTTAGAACATTCAAACTGACAGTTGCATCACATCCACAGCATCCTGTGAAACGTTAGCCTCACTTTAGGTAATTTCTCCTCGAGGAAAATGGTCATAATTTCACCCAACACAATAACCCCTTCCTCCAACAGTACAACCAAAGACGATTTGCTGAGCCATTAAGCTGCGGTAATGAAATAAACACCAGTGTGAAAAATGATTTCTATCACTCCTGTCCTCATACAGTCTGATCTGTGTACAACAACAAACACATTTAAGCAGCTTGACATCCAATTAGACTCGGCTCAGATCAGACAGGCATTCTGTCAACGTGCAAGACGTTTCGTCCGTTACACTTCAGCATGACACTGACGCTGAGGACTGTCTTTCATTCATGCACGTCAACGGATAAATAAAGATAAAAGGGCTGTTTTCTCTAAAAGTTATGTCTGATATTCTGGATGAGTCATCTTCTACTTTTTCTCTGACTTTCTCTGTCGAGGTGTTCACCCAGAATAACTCCGGAGACTCTTACATCAGGAAAAACTCCAACAACAAGCAGATATTTCTGTAAAATGACCAAGTCTGCCCACCTGTACATCTTTATTAAAACACTCAGCACTTTTAATGCAATGACCATCTGAAGTCAAATTATTAGTTGTGAAAAAGTCAAAATATTAGTTGGATTTTGTTAGTTTGCAAGTTTTCTTGCTTCTGCAACTTGTAATAGATTTTCAGTATCTTGTTTTCCTTTTAATACTTGTAAAAAGAGAAGCAAAGTCAAATCAAAAGCCTGGTTCTTTCTAGAAACATCACTAGAGCATTAGATCAAATTACCCTAAACTTTAACCATAAATATTAAAAACAGGAAAGGAAGCTGTATGCAAGCACAAGAGCTGAGATGTTCTGTAACTGACTAAAAAGAGTTTTAAAAATCTGTTTTGTCTTGATTAGTGAGAACAAACTGCAGTTGAAGAATTCAGATATCCTTATCAGATTTTAAAAACTTTAAAATTATCACTTAAAATTTTTTGCACCAAGTCGAGGTCCACCATTTACTCAAAAATATGAACATCACCTCCAAACTCCAACCTTTTTTCCGCGGGTAAAAATTTTTTGTAAAGTGCATTTTGCGTTTTTTGGTTTATCGGCTTTTCAATCTCTCTCCTCACCCAACATCCTGGAGTTAAATAATTCTACAAAAACAGACTATGAATGCATACCTTTCTGTAAGTGTTTTATTGTTATTTACTCAAGGAAGTGCATAAAGTTTTTCGTAAATCACTGCGTCACTTTAGGCAACTGGTTTACGTAAGACAGTAAAGTTTTATAACGTGTTTTTTAAATTTCTTTTCTGGCATGTTACAGCACTTCTGTTATAAAACGTGTAGCTTTTCACACTGTCGACTTTTTCCAGAATAAAATACTCTCTACCTAAAACGGTATTAATGTCTTTTTCTCTAAAAAAAAAAATCCTCCGTCCTGCCTCTACCTGAGCAGCTCGCGAGGCGCATCTGTCCTCCCTCTTGCTGACGTCAGAGCTGCCAGTAGCGTGTCCTCGCGCTCCATGAGCTCTGACTGTTGGAGATATCTGCGAGGAGGAGGAGCTGTCAAAGTTTCCCAGAGAAGGAAAAGTCTCAGAGTGAAGGAGAGAAACGTTAACATTCAGAAGTTTCGACAAAGCGGAATATCGCGTGTTTTCGTGGGGCATGGAATGACACCTTCTCACCACGAGCTTCAAAGACACGATGGCGCCCCGTTTTCTGAAGTGGATCAGTCTCACCTCTCTGTTCTGCCTGTGCTGCTGTGTTCTGGCGGAAAGGAAAGGTATGTCAAGGAGCTATTACAACATGTACGTGGCTTGGTTCTAACGCTGAGAGGGCTTTCGCTTTTCCCTCTTCCCTCTTCCCTCCTTCTTCGTCCAGCATTTAAACAAATCTGCCAGAAATCACAGACTGCGCTCAAAAAAGCCGCAGAGAAACTTGATCCAGCGTGGGAGAAAAGTTTCTCACTGGCTCAGAGTTCAGCCTGTGAGACCTGGTTAAAGCTTCAGAGGCCACAGTGAAGTCTAGTCATTTCAACAGGAACGCGGAGTGGTCATTCATCACTTGCACAGACGCGTGAAAATTGCGTAAAAAGTTGAGATTAATTGGTCAATTAGAAAATTGCGCAAATACGCATCTCGGTCACGTTCAGTTTAAATGAAACGAAAGCTCCGCAAAATTTGCACTACACTGATGATGATGATGCTGCTGCAGGGAGGAGATGTGGATTGTGGCATTTTTCTGGCATTTATTCTCTTTTCCCTTAATGTTTTGTTTCTCCCTTTTATTTGTCATATTTTTGGGTGTGTTTGTGAGCAGTGTAGTCAAAAGCATTAGCTTACGCAGTGTTTGACCCATTTGTAGGTAAATTTAGAAATAAATGAGGACGATGCTGTCACCTTGAAACACACTCAAAGCTCATTTGATGCTTTTATTAACTATTTACTAAACAGACAGCTTAACATCTATGAGAGGCATTTTTGCGTTTTCTCATTTGAGATTTTACTTTGTTGCCCTCTCTCATATCCAAGTGTATTTTTTTTATCCGTACTTTGAGCTCACACTTACATAATAAAAATGATGATGCATTTTTCCCAGTTTGGTCCTCCAAGTCAAAATTAGATCAAAACGTTAAAAAAAAACAGTCACTTGATCCTGCTTGTGCAAACGATATAAAACAGAGTTTGGAAAGTGAGGAGTGAAGCTGATGAAAGTATGAAAACAAGTGCTGAAGAGGCAGGTTTTTTTGTTTCTCATGCTCTGAGTTTAGTGCTTTCTTTTGGCCTTGAAGTAAAGGTCACAGAAATCTTATATTTTAATGACAATAGCAGTGTTTTGACTGTAACTTAAAGGCTTTTATTCTGCCATCTTCCACAAATGATGCCTCCCTCTTTTAAAGCTGAGATGTCTGTCTCTGTATAAACACAGCTGACATAGATATGACTGACAATATCCTGTATCTCAGTGGTTAAATTAGATGTTTGTATAAGATTATTTATGCAAACCCTCAAATGTATTCCACATCTAGTTGCTCAGACCTCATGAAGACCAGATGTCAGAGGAGAAAGTGACCAGAAGTATCACTTTACTCTCTAATGACTTTAACTTCCTATTCCCATGAATCATCACTGTACACACTCATTTCACTATTGTTCCTCCTAATAAGCAGATAAGCACTGTGTTCTCCGTGCCAGCAGCACACGTGCAGGTCGCATCTTTCCTGTCTGCTCTGACAAGTAACAAGCAGTGCAGAGTTTTTAGAAAACCATAACAAATCAAAAGTGTTTGTGAGCCAAAAAGACAGAGTCCCTAAATATTTCTGGGCTTCTAAACAAAGTAGACAGCGCACATTTCATGCAGCAAGTCTCTCCCGATTAATAAGGATTGTAGAATTTTCTGAAGACTTGAGAAGGGATAGTAATGGTATGCAGTACAAATCTGGTTTATTTGCTGTCTTTTTTTTTTTTTGCGATGATACAATTTATTCTTTCAGGGAAATGTGAGCTCTACCATATGGTCTGACAGTTTTTGTTGTTGTTTTTGTTGTTTTTCTTTACTTTTGGCCAGAGGCTAAGACAGATGTTTCTATGTGGCATGCTGCGCTTTCTTAGCACATAGCAACCAATAATTGTTACACTTGATTCGAACAAGATGTCAAAATTTAGTTACGTTCTGCTGTCATTAAAAAAACTCCAAATAAAACAGCTGAGCAACAACATGTTGGATATGTGATCTGTTTTCACATCTTGATAAAGTAAAACACACTTTGATTTTTGTTACTGATTAAAGGAAGAGTAGCTGGAGGTGTTTCTGGGCTTGTGCCATGTGGTTTGGAGTTGGCATATTCATTAACTCAGAATAAAATCCTTCATAACTACCAGTTGAGGACTTGCAGTTCTTTGTTTAACTTATGAAGGCGAAGGATTTTCAGGAAATGGTGTTTATTAAAGACTGCTAAAAACAGAAATGTTGAATAAACAGTAATATTAGATCATTTTTACCAAAAAAACGGCAGCACTTATCTAGACTTTCAAGGCAAGCTACACAACTTGCTGTTGAGAAAGTTAATGTAATAAGGCTTGATCTTGAGGTATCAGTGTCAGTAAGATCATAAATTAGTTTTTTTTTCACAACAAACAACATTAATGCAATGGAAAATATTGCTCAATTAGACACGAGACAGCTTTTATTTTGAAAATCAGAGGTGCTATTTTACTGTCTGACAGAATAACAAATGGTTACTGATGCTGTCTGAACCTGCCTGCGTGTCTGCAAGGTCATCTATTTTAAGAAACAGAAATTATGTCTTCAACTTTTTTTATAATTTAAAGTAATTTAAATAGAAACATACTTGAAGTATTGTGATATATCAATGATTTTCAGTGAAAACAAGTGTCTCCAAAATGTCACAGAAAAAAGGCAGAAAAATTGTCTCGATCTAAGCTCAGCGACGATGCAATCTGTGATAATCCAAAGGGGTTTGAAAGGGTTTTATATTCCTTAAGTAGAAGGATAATTTTCTCGGTCTACGAAGGATCTTGTAATCCATCAGCTTACTTTAAAAATTACCAAACCTGGGAGATTCATGGTTTTCAGTGTTATCTGTATAAGTAGAGTCTGTTTGACCTGAAAGTGTTTGTGTTGCTAGGAAGCAAGAGCGAACATCTGGTCAGCTGTTTACACCGAGAAGTGCCAAAAGATTTTCAAGTTGAGAAAAACATTAAAATGATGAACCTTATAGGTGAAAAATAAACACTATCTGTGTATTGTTCTGTATTTGGGTGGTCCCCTGAAAGAAAACCAAAATAAAATCCTGAAAAATTATTTTCCCCACACATGAATCAATGAGGTGAAGAGAGAAAACACCTCATTGTCACTTTAATAGCCCTCACTTAATCATAGAAACCATTCCAGAACTATTAGTGGAGTGAACACACAATAAATCATCACTTTTCTATTGACAGTCTGCTTATCCTTTAACCAAAACCGCGATTTTCCAATTATAGCTTAGCAACTGTAACTGAGTAAGGCAGACCTGAGAAGCTCTGGATTTCTCCACATGTTGAAACAGTGAACATGAAGCTGTGGTAAGAGGTACTTTAGGAGTTTGAGGGTGGTGTCTTTCTCTGTAAAAAAAAACAAAACAGATAAGGATTTGATTTTGACACATGGTACATAAACACATAATTAGGCTAGGCTACATCAGTTTGTGGCGTTACAAACTGATTAGGTGGCCGTTCCTGTGTGCTGGTTAATTTATCGCAGTGTGGGGTGATGTTAGCAATCTGTCCTGCTATTCATTATATTTATGAAGGTTTACTCCCAAGCATAGCCATAATTACCAGAGGTAATAGCTTTATGTTTGCCAAACATGACGTTAGCCTACTTGTTATAGATGCGTCGCGTTCTGATTTTCTCGCAATGCAAATAGATAGCAGCACTATTCCTAACAGATTTTAAAAACTGTAAAAATCTCTATCAACATTTGACAGGTAGCACTTTTTGATAAGTTGCATATATTGACAGAACTTTAGCTATGACACTTTTTTGCAAACAGGATTTTGATAACTTTTGAGAATTTTCTGGACTTCACTTGATTTTGTGCACACCTGCACATTGTGCTGCTCATTTCTATTTTCTTGCAGCTTGGTAAATTTATTTTTTGTTTTTTTATTCTACATGCGTCTATGTGGCCTTCAAGTAGGTAGCCAAAAACTACATGGAACTGTGAAATGAATACAATTTGTTGTCCAATTAAAATAAACCTGAATGAAACCAGATGCAGTGCAGCATAGCTGAGTAGCCATTTGGGTGTTTTTACATTTTACATTAAAATAATATTAATCATATCCTGAGTTAAAAACAGTGTGGTTAATTGATTCAATATGCTACCAGTTAACAACGTTTAAAATTTTCAAAGCCTACATAACCAACTACATTGCTATCATGAAAAACTCAGTATGCTCACAGTCGACCACATGCTTCAGAGCGGAAATGCAGCAGTTAAAAAGAAATACATACATGGTGTGTCATGTCCTAGCTGGAAAATTAATTGTTGTGGGCGAGGAATGAGACACTTTAGTCTTCCCTTTGTCTGCCTAATATCAAGGACACATTGTTCAACAAATGACTAAAACTTTTGCGAGGTTTAACTGCCACTGTTTGTAAACTGCAATTGTTCTTTGTAAGAAAAAAAACTTGACAGATGTAGCAACAACAACTGAACTGGCAGGACATAGAGAATAATCAATTTGTTAATTATTAGTGCCACCAAATGATATCAAATATGTTTTTTACTGAAGAAAAGTTGTTGAAGGTGAACGATGACAATCCTCCTGTGGAATTGAACAGTTTCTTAACCAGGTGCTCATTTAGCCCACTGCTAGCTGCAGAAAGACGTTAAGACCTTTTGGAAATGAATTTATGATTTGATGGTGCACCTGGCAGCGAGCGGCCTCTCCCACAGGAAGCCCACCTGTCAGTCAGCCGCTCAGCGACAGCCTGCCAGGTTGTGATGACTTCTGTGGGAGTCAGATAGGACTTGCTGAATAATAGAAAAGCCCCTCGTCCCGTGCGCTGGCATGCTCAGTTTATTAACTGACATCATCTGAAGGGAGGTTGTAAATATGCCCACAGCTTCACCCTGCAGCCAACCACAAGCAATAACCGCAGTGATTTATTTCCCCAGATGAAATGCTAAATGGCCCCAGTATCAATTGGACTCCTTCTGTTTGTGTCTGGAGTTGCACTGTTGAGGTGATGATTGGTTTTTTTATTGCATGCTGAAATATTTTTTTTTTAAACTCCTCTATCTTTGCAATGTTGGATGTTGCTCTTCCAAGCTGCCAAAGTACAGATATGAGATGAACCTGGCTGAGCGCCCCTCTAACTGGAATATGAGTTAACCTGTGACAGATCAAACTAATCTCAGGGGCATGTCGACGGCTAAACCCATAATCCCTAATGCGAAGCTCCCCGGCTTGCTTTGGGCACAGGATAACCGGCTTAAATCAATATGCTTTCTCAGATTTAATGGGTTATTTGAGTTCGTGATAGAATGAGATTTAAAGATAATATATAGAGAGGAGATACAGCTCTTTTATTTCTGCATTTAAATGTGCTTGCACACCTGCAAAAGTTGAGCTGAATCATGGCAAAATTTCACTCCTGCAGCGCATTTCAGTATCCTGAGTAAGTGCTTTTCCCTCTGCCTTACGCTGGGATCTTACAAGTCAGCTTCCTTCATCAGTCATCTGTTTTTTTCCGTCTCTTTCAGACGTCCATGCCTTTTCTTTTCATTAAAGCCCACTCTCTGGGATTAGATGGATGTTGGTAGTGAAATATAGGTTATGATCCTGTGTAATCTGAGAATGTCTAGTTGAGGTCCAGAGTGGCCCCCTGCCCCTAACGCTGCTGCTGTGTCTTGCTGGTCCTCTGACGACCTTCCCAGACTTCCATCTGCTGCAGCCATTGTTGGAGGTATTTTTTGTGGTTTGGGCTGCGTGAGCTTGAGGATGATTTCTTCCTGCCCTTCGTCCCAGCTTTGATAGACTGCACCGTGTCTGAGGGGTAGAGATTTTAGAGAGCTGCTGGCGAGGTGTAGGATTTTGGTTTCACTCTGAGACAATGCTGTCTCTGTAGAGGGCAGGTTATCAGGGAGCACTGATACTTCTGTAGAGTAACCAGGATCTGATCGCAGACGTGTAGGCTAGACGTATATGTCATCAAAAAGGAACAAAGAAGTGAAGTAGCCTTTGTTCTTCTTCTTACTTCAACCGAAAAAGCACATCTGAATACACTTAATCTATTGTGTAGCCTAAAATCAAGTTCTGTAGCCATTATTTAAATTTCTGGATGTGCTAATTTTCAGTCTTAACAAACCACAAGCAGTTAAGTTTTACGTGTTGCTTTCAAGTCTAACATTAATATTTACTACACCAAAAAATGCTGCCTGCTACGTCTCTGATTTCAATTACTGAGAGTTCTTCTTTTGGCCTCTCGCTCAAAATAAACCAGTGTTTATTATCAACTGAAGCTACCAAAATCCATTCTCTAGTTTGTATACATCTCTTGAAAACCCGGCATGGAATAAGTGAGTGAATGTGGTTACTCATTGAACTGATTAGCTTGCTCTGTTTGTACTTGGTAGCAAAGTGATCTGCTGCGTTTATGGCCTTTCCATGATCCACTGGCTGTGCACGTCTCCAGTGGAAAGAGACCCAGGAATTCAGGCTGGAAAAAAAGGGCCTTCTACTATCTTCGCTTCTCATCAGGTGCAGTGTCATGTTTAAAGGGAAAAGAGGCCACAGCTCCAAGTGAGCGGTTAAGCTTGTCTGTGAATGTCTATCTATCTCCTGCAGGATATCTACGTGAGGGAGTGTTGAGGAGTGGTTCTAATTTTGTATGATTTCATGCTTTTACCTTTTGTAGTTATGTTTTAAGTCCCTGATGAATGAAATGACCTCATCTTTGCAAAAACATTAATGACTGATTATTCCCATTCTCTTAGGGATGCACAATATATTTGATTTGTAGTGCTTTTAAGTCAAGTCAAATTCATTTCAATATCACAAAAAGCTTTGCAAATATACCCAAAAGAAACATAGCAGACCAACAAGATCAACATAGCAGACAACAAATATTGTGCATACACTCAAGCAGAGGTCCAGTTAAACCCACTGAGTAATACAGAACCAATAAAACAAGCATTATAAAAGCCAATTTAGCAATAGCAATTTTAGTGTGTGTTCAAAAGCCAAAGCAAATAGGTGTGCCTTAAGCTGAGCTCTGAATGACTCTGTGGAGGGGGGGGGCAGCTCTGGTGTGGAGGCCAGTTTGTCTTACAGACCCAGAAGCGACAAAGTGTGGCCACCTCTGAGCTTCAGCTGAGCCTGAGGGACAACCAGAAGTGACTGATCAGAGGACCTGAGTGATCTTTGAGGGGTATTAGGCATTCAAGGGTCAGATAGGTGGGAGGGAGCCAGACTTTCAGAGGCAAACAAGTGATAAAATTTTAAATTGAGCCCAAAATCTTACAGGGAGCCAGTAGAGTGAGGCAACCAAGTGGGGGAGAATAAGCTCTCGCTTGTGACACCCAGTTAAAAACCCAGCAGCAGTGTTCTGCACGTGCTCCATACCTCTCTACATCTGCCTCCTAATAATAAAAGAATTTAAATAAATAATAACAGAGCTGAAAGGCTTAGTCAATTATTCAATCTCCAAAAAAAAATATCCTGCAACTATTTTGAGAACTGCAAAAATACCAGACATTCCAGCTTCTTATTATCTGCTTTTATATGTCTTGTGTGAAAGTGAATTTAATATCTTAAACAATCAACAATTAATCAAAGTGTCTGAAAAACTCAATCTCTCTAACACCTCATAGATTACCAAGATGACAACAGAAAGGCACAGTTTTATTGGAATTTGGTGTTTTAAAAGATATACTAGGCATCTTCAAAGCCATTTTGATGTCCATACATTAGCATACTTGTATATGAGGTTTATATTGAATAGGTAACTTTAGAAAAATACTGTTGGAACAGATGCATGTCTATGGGTATAAAAAATGAAAATGGTGTGGTCTTTTGGCTGGCTGTTATATGTCAGTGGACAGTAAAAACCCTTTGCCTTTATGCCAGTTGCAGCAACTGATTCATTTATTTCCAATTTCCAAATAGTGAACAGATTTCATGTTTTTCATGTGTTTGACGAAGCAGTTTTTGAATGTGTTCTGTCAGTCTGCAACTGCTGAGACAGTAAGTCAGCTCTGGTGGCGAAGGTAAGATGGAAAGTGGGCACTGAACATGTTTCCATCCTTGGAGGCTTTCAGTCTGGATAAAAACCATCGCTCAGACATGCTCAAGAGAATTTTACAGCTCAGTTCAGTTCAAAAGGACAGTGAACAGGCCATTTTTTTTTCTTTAACACAAATAAGTTGGTGTATTTGTATTCAGTACCGAGCTCCAAGGATCTTTATGTCACAGTGAAAATGTAACAGATGTCAATGAGATGGACAGGGGCGGTGCACATGTTAAGATCTGCAGCAGAGGGAGAAAAACACAAAAGTTGGGGATAAACAAACAAATTTCAGATGGATGGAGTGAGATCTTTGATGAGGGAATAAAGGAGGGCATGAATGCTAAAGTCAAAGAGGCCTCTAGCTGCTTGTTTTTAGACGCCGCTGGTTCACTTTCATGACTAAAGTTGAGATGAGTCTCTTTTGCAATTTTCCTGAAGACCTGCTGTAGGTGTGGCATCTTCTTTAATGACCTTGGGGCCAATATGAGGAGCAGTGTTTCCAGCAGCGCTCGCCCAAAAGAGGAATCCCCTACAGGGAAGGGAACAATAGCTTCACAAACAAAACTCAGAATAAGAAGAATAACAAGAAAGCATTGGCTGAAGGGTGGTGGCTGATCTCTGAAACTGGCTTCCCTGATAGAATTTAGCTTCTTCCTGTGTGGTCCGACAGCCTAGTTAACTAAATGGTGCATTTTGGGCTGTGACTCATTGTTAGTAGTTTGGATGTTGTGGCACATTATGAATAAGTTATCCTATTTTTGTTAATGAATACCTGAATTTGTCAAAAAGCAGTGGGGATGTAGATCCAGGATGTTTAATTTGTGCTCCTCTGTGCAGCATTAAAAGGGGGGCTTCCTGCCTCACATCCTGATTAGAAAGGATGTTGGAGCTCTTAAACAGCACTACCTGAAGAATAAGGCTGTTTTGGATTAGTTTGCATTTGCTGTTAGCAGCTCTGAAGTTTTAGTTTTAGCTCACATGAGTCACTCCTGCAAACAGCATAAAAAAGTTTGACATTGATGTTGAGTAGATCTGCTTTCTGTAACTGACAGTTTCACTCAGAATGAGATAAAATATTATCATGTAAAACTTTATATTGTTCATTTATTTAGTACATAATTATTTATCCCATTCAAGGAAATCCTGACTAGGCTTGTCTGATAATTTTCATCGCTTGACTGCCTGTGAAAAAGTATGTTTTCTTTGACAATGTGTTTAAAGCATTACATGCTCCAGTGCAAGGGCGTGTTAGAGTCAATCTAGATCTACACTATGTAACTTTCCAGTTTTTATTGAAAAGCAGTAGTGGGAGTAATAACTAGTCAAATAGAAACAGAAGGGGCCCTACCTTGTTTGGTCTTTGTGGTCACTGCCTCATAGTATATCATCTGCAAGTAAAAGACAAACAACTTCAGGGATGTTATCAATTTATCTTGCTTTAAGCTGCGCTTGAATGCCAACATTAAGAGAAAAAAAAATGGTTTATAAACCTGCTGAATGATTTATACTGTAGGTGTGTTGGAAGGAACTGAAAAGACTTTCTCAGAGGCAAAGTAAATACCTACAGACACACAGAATGGCTTGTTAACTGATACCTGTATAGCCTCCAGCTTTTTTCCCAGTCTAGACCTTCAGTCAAATCTTTGAATGGGCCTGAAAATGACATGTTGATGACTTGCAGGAGTGTCTCCTCCAGGGAAATATTAATAAGGCTGAATATTAGCCAAAACACATAGAGGGTGGGTGGCGAATATCCAAATAAGAAGATAAGAGAACACGCATGACTGAGAAACAAACACAAAGACAGGGGAAAGTGAATGAGATAAATCACTTCTCTACCAGCCTGTGGCTCATGTGTAGACCAAACTTGAATCAATGTCTGCCTCCCTGCAGAAACCCGAAGTCTCTGGACAAAAGGTTCTTTATTTAGGACTTTTGTTGTCTTCTTTGACACAGGCTTATCTGTCTTTCTTGACCTTAACTTGCCATGTAGACATGACTTTACAGCCCTGTGTCAACAGTGAGAAGAAAGGCATCCCTGTTGGCAAAAGTCATGAAGGCTTTTAGGGTAAAAGAATCCATTTAGCTGTTTTATAGCTTTATGTTGGATCTGAGCATCTAATCCTACATAAAAATATGAGTAAAGAAAATAGCTAATACTTTGAAATGGAAAAAGGCTGCAGCCATGCATGTGGCTCCGAGAGGCTGCAAGCAGGAACAGTTTGTCGGGCTGAATGCTAATGTAAACATGCTACAAATCTCTATGACAATGCTAACATGCAGAATGTTAGCTCCTATAATGTTTACCATGTTAACCATTAATGGTGCTGATGGGAAAGTCATTATTTCGTGGGTAGGGACTATTTCACCATAGACTAAAGCTTTAGATAAATGATAAGTAAATCAAATTTAAGGATTCCTAATGTTTTCATAGTTCTTTTTACGTTGGACATGAATATCTTCACCAGATTTCATTGTAATTAATCCAATAGTTGCACAGACCTTTCACCCAAAACCGCAAAAGTCAACTTTGTGGTGGCACCAGAGGAAAAGTCTGGGAACAAACGGTCATAAAGGCTGATCCTCTGGGAACCATCAACTTCTGTACAAAGTTCTGTTCCAATCAAAACAGCAGATTTTAAAACATTTTAATGTGTAAGTGTAAACATCATCCTGCTGTTGGTGCTCAGAGAAATAAAAGGAGATAACTAAGGTCATTATGTTTAATCTTCTGAGCACTATTAAGATGAAACTACAACTCAAACACAAAAGCACCAGTGACCTATGATTCTGCCAAACAAATAACAGACATCCCCTGCTCATGAATCATCTCTGTCTGAATTATGACAACAATGATGATAGTGCTTATGGCAGTGATTGTGGTGTGGTCTGCTCCAGGCAGAAAAGAATATGTCAGCCCTTCTCTCTCCGTGACTCCAACGTTTTACAGGCCAATATCAGCTCTGAGGGCTTTCATCAGCATCGTAAAACGTATTCCCCTCCAGTCATTTATGGATAAGATGACAGCAGTGTTCATAACACCGTAGTGGAAGGCGAGGCAGGGCAGCAGAGTTGATCTGTGATTTGTTTAACTCCCGGGGCACTAAAACATAATATGCTCTAACAACAACATGCCTTGTGTAGTACCTTTAATTGCCTATAAGTTTCCACAACACTAATGCTTCATTGAGCTCAGAATTAATTTCCTGGTGGGACTCTGAGCGGACATCTTCATTACTACATGTTTTTATAATTGAAACCAGAGGCCCGTAAAAAAAAAAAAAAAGGAGGAATCCTGTTTGCTCCACTTGCAATGTTCCCCTCCATAAAAAAAGTGGTGCTGACCCCCTTGCATAATTACCCAATAAACCATTTTTGAAGGCCATATGTTATAAGTATATTCCCATGCACTGCATCATGTTACAGCCCCCATGACACTTAAAGCATCACTTATGAATGATCAATATCTGCTACTCTCGTTTTCATAACAAACACTTCATCTTGTATCTAGGTGCAGAATGGGCTCCCTGGCAGAAATACCCTGGAGTGCATAGTTGGACTTGTTCCCGGCAGTAAGGATTAGCCCTGTGGGACTGTGCTATATCCACTCCATCAACAACCTCTTCCTGAGCTGATTAGAAAGCAGTCAGAGATTTTTTTTTTTTTTTTAATATGAATCCACTTGTTTAGTCTTAATCCTGGTATTATTTCAGTAGTCAGGCACCCGCATGATTACCAGGAGATTAAAATATTCGAAAATCTAATTGAGGTTTTAAGTCAAAGGACATGTAAACAGTCTTCTTGTACTTTATTTCTTTTAACAGTCAAGCAGGAGGCATTTGAACTATGCATGTCAGACAGGGGAAATTGTCTTTTCCTTCTCTCCTTATTGCTATTCTGGCTCTGTAAGGCAGCATTTGGATCATTTTTATGCGATTATGTCATCAGCATCCAGGAAATAAAGTGATCTTAACTGTCCAAGATTTGTCCTGAGGAATAAATGCTTTGCACCTGTTAGTCAATTGAAAAACATCCGAAATCATATCCAGGATTTGGAGCTGGAAACATCATTACATCTGTTGAGCTGTGTGTAACGGACAAAACAATCTCACCATTAGATCCAGTCAGTTCTGGAGCTTTTTATTATTTCACAGAAAGTGAAAGGAGTTTGCCTGGTTGTTATTAATTGAAAGATGTCCCTATTTCTTTACTTGGAAGTTTAAGGAACTCTTGTTCCTGTTGGTTTTAAAGTTGAGTATAAAAATTCTTTGTGACCATGTAAACAGAGCTCCAAATGGACTTTGAAGTTTGTTTTCCCAGCTACTGTTTCAAAGGTCGTTAGTGAACTTTTCATTTGTAGTAATTGTACATAAACCAGAGTGTCTCACCCCAATATTATGACAAGGATTGCATTAAAGTTGGTTGTATTTTCTGTCTACAGCCCAACTTTTAATAAGAAGAATGACGACAGTTTGCAGGTGGGTTGGACTTTGGAGAAAGATTATGTTGGAAAGGCTTCATATCATGGCTCATTACTGGTTGTCCACTCTTTGGAGTAGTCATATGAGTTTGTAGTGTGTGCTTCATCCACAGTGAATCAGAGCCAGGGTCCTTGTGTTCACTAGTGTAGCTGATAGCGAAAAAAGGGTCTAGTCTGCCAAGTCTAGTGCCTTTGATGACTGATGCAATGCAGCCAGGCCTAAGGTTTTGCAAAAGCCCCTCTGTGTGTCTGTAGTGAGGGGGCGGCCTTGAAACAACCAACCTCCTCAGTCACAATCATCTTAGACAAGCTAGCGCATTGTTTCGGAGCTTTGTTAACCATGTGTGATGTGCTTTTTTTGTCAGGAACAGGATAACGCCCCGCACATTAACAATGGCTGAAATCTGAGCTGTGGGCTTGTGGGAGAGGTGTTTGGTGAAAAACTAGCACCGTTTTCTGTCAGTCGTTGCAGTTCACACTATTCCACTGAAGATGGAATTGTTTTGAAAATACTCTGAAGATTATAACTGAGCACTCTGGGGCCCCGAATACTTGGCAGTGGCCCCCCGTTGCATTTCAGGCATTGCAGTTTGATGTGTCATCAGGAAGACGTAGCTGAATTCTTCTTAGCTTTCCTGTGCAGATTAAATTGGTCATGCTTTTGGCGAGTACAACTCAACACGTAATAAAATATCCTTTTACAATTATAAGAGCTCCTTGGCTGTACAAACTTATTCCCTGAGCTCCATTTGTCCTTGACTTTTGCCCTCAGCCAGCACGGATGAGGAAGAAACTGCTCATCAGTGGATTTAAGGGCCTGCCGATGTGCAGTTGTGCTGGTGAGTAAGGGCTGAGCAACAGAGTAGAGCTTACTAATGCAAACCTCAGGGCTTTTGTAGAATATTCCTTTTATGGGGTCCCTCTCTGTGAGGACTCCAGCGGGGCAGAGTTGCTAGAGACATGACTAAGGCAGTAACAGAGTTGTTGGCAGGCAACGCGGTTGGACCTACACAGAAATGAGCCTGTCAGCAATCGGGGGCTAAAAATAAGAAACCCTTAAGCAGAAAGACTGTTTCGAAGAGCGCCTATCGCCTTTGTTTAGATGAGACGAGGAGTCCAGTGAGTGAGAGTTATCTGTCCTCTCAGTTGATGTGCTCCAACCTGGGTCTCAGCTCTGCACTCTCGAATGCTTAAACCAACAGGGGATTCCCGAGACACAGCTGCTTTCTCCTGCTGGAATGATGTGTGAAATGTGTGGGTTCCTTCGCTTGTGGTTGTTGTTTTTCTTTCTCTCTCCTCTGCCTCTCTTCCTCCGCTCTTCTTTTCCAGGCATGGCTCAGTGAAGGTCGGTGAAGGGGAGGGGAGGGGAGTGGAGGGGAGGAGAAGGGGGGAGGCAGGCATTGAGCAGTGAGTTAGCAGCAGTGCGCTTGCCGCCCACTCCCTCTCCATTCTTCCTCTTGTGCTTCCTGTGGGATTGAAGAGGAGTATAGTTTTAACAGGGAAGGAGAAAGAGGAAAAAAAGCAGGGAGGTGGGGGGTTGTCTTGGCTAGAATGGTCTTGAATAGGGAGAATGTCTGGATGTTAAAGAGGAAGTGGGTTGAATGTTGGAACATTTCAGGGGGAATGGTGGGTTCATTATTGGAATTTAAATGGGCCTGAGGCTAATGGAGGTTGTGTGAGTTTTGGGTAACAGTAGAAGGATTGTTTGGTACCTTTATGGACGACTAATGGACTTACCAACAGGGCATGTGGGAAAATTATCTGACAAATGATACGTATTACTTGATTATTTAGACCATGATAGTGGGCCCCTTGCATATTGGTCACAGCTGGAGGGTAATAGAAGTGCAGCTGCATTAAACTAACTTCAATAAATCCACTTGGTGCCAAGTAATTTATGCCTTTTTCAATGCATCTTTTATCATTTATGGTTTATTAATTTCTTTTGTCACGAATATCGCTGTTGGGTAATGAATGCATCATTGACTAATGAGACAAATGTGCAGTATGTTTATTTACCGCAGCAGGTCAAACAATAACCAGCATGGGTGCAATAAACGTTCCCCTTAATAAGTAAGTGACTACTTAATAAAAAAACAAGAAAAATTCAAAATTGAAGGGCTGGTTCACTAAAAATCAAGACATTTTCTGACCAACCTCTGGTGTAAATCAGCCATGCAAACAGCTACAGTTTTTATTTTTCCTAATATAAAAATTTGAATTGCTGCAGCTCTATTAAAAGGAAAAGCAACTTTATTTTTTTAATAATGTTGCCATGGAAAATCCAAAGACAACGGTTTATCAACAGTTTTAATTAAAAGTACTTAAAACTAAAAAAAATTTCATTTAAACTGTTGACTGTTGATTATCCAGAGCAAGGGCTGAATTTTGTAAATTGAACTGTGCCTTTAACCCCATACAGATCTATGATATCAAAACGTACTGCATATTAATTCAAACACAATAATTCAAGAAGAGTAAGATTAACCAGTTAGGTCTACATGGTTTTGGCTCTCGAATGAGGCATTACAGTGGATTAATGATATGCCTTAAGATCTCAGAAAAGCTGATCACCGTATGCAGGAGTGTGAGTATACATACTGAATCCTGTGTTTGTGCAGAACCTAAATTCCCGATTTCCTCACGCTGAGGTGGAGAGTAAACATTATGATGGGCCCAGCCACAGGTATCTGGAGTGTCTCAGTGACTGGTAGAGAGTGCTCTTCAGGAGCAGAGAGTAAACATTAGCCTTTTTGGTCTTTATTTGGTCACTTTGCTGAGCTTTTAACAGACTTAACTTCACTGACTGTGCTCAAACTGAGGCAGGGCCAGTGAGCACAGTCACCACAGATGAACTGTCAAGAGGACAAGTGACGTATTCGGTGGGTTGCTTCATTTGCTTGTGTTCTGCAGCTGGCCGCTTCGATGTTTTGTCCCCTTTGTTAGCCTTCAGGGAAAGGTCAGCTATGTTCATGCATCAAGTGTGAGGCTTTACACCCCGCTTCCACAGTTTGACCCCACAGCGGCTGCCGTGTCCCACATCCACATCAGAGTCTGCTGAAAACCACAAAACCACTCCTAACTCTCCTTTTTTTCTTCTCAGTTTTTCTTTTTTTTTTTCTCTTACAACTTCCTGCCCATCAGATTTGTTTCTTCAGCGGTACATCACTTCTCGTACTAACAGTACGTCCTCCTCCGCTGGAGACGACAATCAGCTACCATCTGCTTCAGCATCACAGGGTAGCGTCTGGAACTGACCTCGTGCTAAGATCAACTTCCTGAGATGTCAAAGGGACTTGTGTTGTTGCATTCACTGGGGATAGGGAGGGAAAGTGGGGGGGTATCCTCTAGTCCTTACTGGCCCCTTTTTTTCTTTTCTGAGGCCCCAAGATGTTTTCTCTGAGGGATTAGTGCATCTCCCACGCAAAGGAAGATTGCTTTTCCCCTGTAAAGAGAACAGGATATCAAGATTTTGTGTCAAAACTACAATGTGTGTTTATGCAGATACAAATAAATACAAGATAAAAGATTAATTTATTATCATTTTACAACACAACATTGTGCAATTAAATGCAGTTTGTTGTCCCATTAAGCCACAACTTCACCTCTTAGCAGCTGTAAAATTGCACTCAATTAAAGTTAAATACCTAATAAGGCATATTCTCATGATAAGTTAAAGCAGTTCTTGAACCATCTGGAGGACATTAATGGTCCTGGTCTATTTTTGAAACATTTACAATTATATTTACCGCCTGTTAGTATCAGTGCAAGTGCTATTGCCATTGAGTGATAGAAGTCTAAACAGGCTGAAAACAAGACTTTTTATTCACATTTTGCAAACATATGCATGCACATGACTGTAGATGGGAGTTATTAGAGGGAGAGCACAATGGTACCAAAACATGAAGCCATATCTAGGCCTAAATTAATTAAAAAAATTATAACAATAGTGCTTGAAATGACTGTTTTACACATTTTTCTGAGTATATATCCATGTGCCTTTTAAAAAAAAAGGCCATTTGCCATATTTATTTGGATAAATATCAGTATTTGTACTAATGTATATTTATTAAATGGGGAATCGTAAAAGTAGATTAACAGTCACTAGATTTAAAAAATAAAGCTATTTTTTTTACTTGAGTGTCAGTGCTATCAGTGCCTGAGGAGGAAAGCTGCTCTGTAGTCTGGTGGTACAGCAGCTTCTCGTCTTGTTTTTTAATATCCTTTGGGCTCTGCTCATTCACCTCGACTCACAGAGATCACTGATGCTCGGTAAATGGCTACAAATGATGTTCTGGGCAGTTTTAATCACCCACTGCAGAGCCTTTCTGTTCGTGGGCCGTGCACATCCCATGCCAGTTTCTGATGCTTCCTGTCAGAGTGCTTTCCATCACTCCTCTTTCAAAAATGAAAAAAGGAACTTGGCACTAGAATTTTGCCTTCCTTAAGTTTCCCTAATAAATGTATAAAATATAGTATACTATCAAAGAATGTACAGATTTGACTTCTGCTGCTGGTTTTGCTTTTATATGACATTTGATCTGCTCCTGACTCTCAGCCAACAGAAAATATAAAAGGAGAATTAAGAGCTAAATGCACAGAGAGAATCAAGGAAGTGGGCCCTTCATTCACTGATAGTGGACTTTGAGAGATTTATGCTTTTCTGAAATCCTTAAAGTCTGTTATTTTGAGCCAGTGCACCCCCAGTGAGCCCCAACTTTTTATATAGGCCAATAAAACCATACTGTGTATCTTTTTCCCTCTTTTCCCTTATCAACTTTTTCTTACCAAACATCTGCAGAAACTTACAGAGGGGGTTAACCATATTTTACCTCCAAATAAGGGAATTAATCTTGGCATCGATTTTGTTATCAGCGGAGAAACACTGCAGATTGAGTTACATAAGATATTTTGCTATAATGCTGTTCACTTGAAGAGAGAAATAAACAAGTCCTGTCAGTTAGCATTGTTACTTCCCATTAATTATGTGTAAGTCTTTCAGATAATGCAATTATCAGACTCTGGACACGGCTTAATTGAATTGAAGGTAGTGAACAAGAGGAAGAGAACGCGCCAAGGCCATTTCTGGTGTCTGTAGAAAGGCATGAAACATCATGATTTAGATTCATAGTAGATGGCTCAGCGTACAAAGGGAAACCATTAGATGGGTTAGAGAAGTTTTTGCTGTGTCCCTGGAAGGGTTTGTTCACATTTGTGGACATCAAAATTTCATCCTATTGCCAAGTTTAATCCAAACACTTGAATGAGACCAAAAATTGTGAATTTAAAGTAGAATTTAACCCTTTTACTCTGGTTGATTTTGGTACTTAACGTTGTACATTCGATCTCATCATGTTTAGTTAACGTGTCTCAAATGTTTGTAAATTCCGTCTGCCGTGACTTTGGTTTTATACCCGGCTTCACTTGTTCCCCTTTTCTCTGTCAAATAGATTTTTCAGCTTCAAGGATTAAAGGAATGGTTTACAATTTACAGCTTGGTCCCAACACTGCTTTAGTTACAAGAAGGTGGAAACAGGCACAAACTCCTTTAGCCTGAATGTAATCCAATACAAAAGCCTTTAGTAAATGCTTAAAAATATAATTTGCTTTCTTTCAGAAATTAAAATGAAAGGAATGATATGATTTTCATTTCTGTCTGCTAAATGTAAGGCAGCATTCAGTAACTAGTTAGCTTAGCATACAGACTGCTAAGATGGGGAAACAGCTAGCTTGGCTTGGCACAAAAACTGCCAGCAACAGCTCCAGAGCCCTTTAAATTACAGTGTTTGTTTAATTTAAGCAGTTTAATTTGAAAAACAGAAGTGTAGAAATGTCAATTCACTGTTTACAAAGTTATAAAAGAAGCTAGCTAACTATTTCCCCTGTTTCCTCTCTGTTTCCTCTCTGTATGCTATTGTTAAGCTAACTTCCTGCCCTCAGTGGTTCCACGTTTACTGTAAACACATTAAAGAGGTATCAGTCAATTGTCTAACTTCTCTCCACAAAAATGCAAATTAATTAAAAAAATCTTGAACTGTTCTTTCTTATGTTAATTTTATGTTGAGAGGGACAGATTTTGTACTGGATATAGTTTTTTTGCAGTATTTTGTACTGGATAGCAGTATCCTGTAAAATTTTCTATATATTTGCACTTAATATACGCTGTTATACAAGCATCATCAAGCGCTATATGATGGATTTGACTGCATGTTTCTCTGTTTTCAGCCCTCTGAGACAAAACATCTAAAACCTAGATTTGACATGCGATCTCTGCAACAGTAGCATGTGAATTCTTAACTCGAGTGCAGTTTTGAAGCGTGTGTTTAGCGGAAACCTGAACAGTCAACTAATTATCTCACATAATAAGCGGAGGCCATTATTTTGTCGTCGCATAGATCCTATAGCCCCAAGAAACAAATATCTTCCACAGGCCTTCCAACACGAGTCCCCAAGTAAACATGAAAGACTGATATGCGACCGCACATTTCAACAAGATTAGATGACTAATGATCAGGTTTATCAAGTCTTTTGTCAAGCTCTGGCTGCCTGCTGATCAGTGCAGTGCAATCTAGGGAATAATTTGTACTTCTGAATGTGTTGCACACTCACACACATGTCAGTGCACACACCCCCACACATACGCACACACATTTTATTGGCATTAGAGAGGAGGTTAGAGATATTCCAGATCTGCCACTCCTTAAGAGTTACCTCCTGGACATTTTGTGACGACAATACAGCTGGAGGAAGTGAAGCAATAGTAATTATTCTTTGTCACAGTGTCAGTTACATCACTGCAGGCCCCTCCCTTGCAATTTAGATTGCAGACGGTAAGCTGTGTTTTTAGTATGTTAGATGAGTCAAATTGAATCACCTGCTATGGAAAAAACAGGGTTCCTACTCATTTCTGCATAGGCTCTCTCATAATAGCTTTTGAACGTCTCCACTAGCAGGAAGGTAGTTTGCACATTGCACAACGTTTTATGACCCATCGAACTCAGATACTGTATAAAAGAGTCGTTTTCATTTGCGGGAGGCTGTGTTGTTAAAGGAAAAAAAAGCTCAGGTAGAACAATAAAACCATGGTTAAGCTATAACTTCTATATAGCTACAGCATGTACTAGTTTCCATCTCGTGTTGCAGCCTATAGAGGAAGTCAGTTTATGGTTATGAAATATCAGTTCATTTACCATCTGCATGGAGTTAAACAACTAGACAATGTAGACTGTTTACAGTGGCTATACTGCTGTTTGCTTGAGCAATCAATAGTTTTTCTTCCTTGCGTGTCACACAAGACTGAACCTTTGGTGCAACTTAGTTGAACCTTTAGTCACCTGCCTCATACAGTCTTTACTGCTCCTCATAAATATTGACAGAATAAAACAGTGAGACAGAAAGGAGGGTGTGTAACCGTTTGCAGCCAGGAGATATACAGTAAATCTATGCACTGCGTATGGTAATACAACAAACTAATTAACCATAATCAGCATCCCTATTTGCAAACTGTCATTCAGGATGCCCAAATCAGCCTGATTAATATTCACAGCTACACAGTCATGAAAACCTTTTTGTTTATTGCGGTTCAGCTTCTCAGTCTGAGTAATAATTAAGGGGCTAATTACATCTCACATGACTCTTCTAATTAAAACGGTCAGCTTGCTCTAGCCAGTCTGCCTCTGTTGCCTGGGTGTTAGGCTGCTGGACTGCAGGGTTCATGTCAGGGAGATCCCTCAGGGACAAACTAATGAGGAGGAAGAAGAGGGAGGGTGGGAGACAGCTGTTTGTGCCTAATTCTCACTGATTGGGTTCCCAACCGCTGTTGGTTTGCATAAATGTAAAACAACATCACGTTTAAAGAGCAAAGAGGATGAGGAAAAGCACAAAACATTAGTTCCAGATAGTATTTTGGCTGAGCACAAAAATAATAAATATCATTTTCTTTAATTAGGTAAATAATAAATGCCCTTGTAGTTAGTTAAATTGACTTATGTATAGTATCCCGAGGTGTGTCCCACAGTTTGGAGCACATGTTTTGGCTGTCTTTGCAGTCAAGAGCGGACACGTTGTGGAATGTGACCCAAGAGACATTACACCAGCACCATAATTCCTAACAAACAGGACGAAGAATCTGTTGTTTTTTTGAAGTATTGCTCAAGTTAACCCATAACTTGAGACTTAAAAGAGGAAAATCAATTATATGCTTATTAAGTGTGCATGCAGAGCTGTTGCACTCATGCATGGCTGTGCGTGTGTGTACATGTGTGTGTTGGGGGAGTGTCTGGGTATGTTAACACAGATGACTCTCTTCAGCTCCAGTCAGAACCTGTCTGACCTGCTTAGGGGACAAATGAACTGAGAAAGACCGCCTGCTTTCTTAAGACACATATTGTCCCCTCAACACTACATTCATTAAGAAAAAAGCCTCTACTGTCTCCTGCACTTATCAGTAATACTACCCTCCTTATCCAAGTACTTAATTGCATAACGCCAGATAGGCAACAGTATCAGCCCACACTTGTAGTCCTTTGTATCTATCTATCAACAGCTTTGTTGTTGTTGCAACTTAAACCTCGAGAAACTGCACGAATCAGCATTTGATTGAAGCCCTAAGTTGCTATAAAGTCACGTCAAGAACTTGCCTTAATATCACATATGTTTAAACTAGACTGAAGTTATTGAGACTGTTATTAATTATGAGATTTAGAGAGCTAAAGTTCCCCCAAGAAACTCACCCACAAATCTCATGGAATCTGTGACACACCAAATCTTTTCTCTGAAATGACACAACTGGCCTGGAGACGCTGGTCGCAGTGGTTGTTTTAACTAGCCTGCATAGCAGTGGAAAGATCCAGGCCTCTGCCAGAGTAAATACAGCCAACTCACTTTGACTCATGAGCCAGAATTCGCTTCGTTGCTGAGATTTGATTCCTATTGTAGATGCAACCCAGACTGTGTATTTTCACATGAAAGTTGGCCAAGTTATGAATGTCCAGATCAAATTCACAAACAGAGACACAAAGAAAAAGGCACAAATTGAGTCAGTGTGCTGCATAAACAGCGAATGTTTCTGACAGACAGCACTGTGGCCATTGGATGAATGCTTTTGTGACACTGTAGATGATTTATTACCATTTTGCATCTTGTGTTTCAAGTAACGTTCAAATAAATCTCTCAAATACTCCAATTGTTTCTTTGTGTTTCCCTGCAGTATGCCAAGGCATCACCAACCGTTTAAACCTTCTGGGCTCCAGAGATGACCACTACCTAAACATGGTGAAGACCTACAGCAACTGCACTGTAGTCCTGGAGAACCTGGAGATCACCTACATGGAGGAGCACCGTGATCTGTCCTTCCTCAGGGTAAAAGGCTGTTAGCAACTGAGGCTAAACATGAACACAACAGATGGGAGATGGCTCCTTCTTTCTGATTTTTTTAAGTCATCACTGGTCTGAGGCCAGCTTGCAAGAAAAGCTATCCTAGATCTTTGTACTGTGATGTCACAGGGGACCACACACACATTTGTGTGCTCACAAAAACACAGCATAGCACAGAGTCAGCAAAAATCATGGAGTTGTTCCAGTTTTGCTTTCAAGGCTGCAAACTGCCTTAAACGTCTCATTGATGGAGAGTGCTCATGTCGAATGGAAGAAGATCCTAGAGATTAAAAATCATGAAATAAATATTTGATTTACAGATGTCAATATGCAGTTTTAGTGATCTTCTAAAAGTTGCCATGACTGAACATTAATCAAAAGATAAGGCATTGAAGGGCAGTACTCTACTGACGTAAAAGGAGTATCACATATTATTGTTATGTATCAGTAACTTGTTAAACTATCTGATTAGAATTTCAGGTCAACACCATCTATCAGTGAAACTTAACTTGATTTCAAGTTAATGATAAATTAACCGACATGCATTTCAAATGATTTTTGCTATACTAAGACTACTATCTATATATATATGCAGTAAAAAGCATCGGCATAATTTCAGTGTTTTATTCTGTTTTGTTTAATTCTTTTTGCCTGGACAATCCCTGACTTGCACACATCAAGCCTACAGCAAAGTTTTCTCATTTTCCTCTTCCACAGTCTATTGAAGAAGTGGGCGGATATGTCCTGATCGCACTCAACACAGTGTCTAGGATTCCTCTGGAAAACCTGCGCATCATTCGTGGCCACGCACTCTATGAAAGAGAGTTTGCGCTTGCTGTTCTTGCTAATATTGACAGAACTGACAAAACTACACATCAGGGCACCAATGAGCTTCTTCTGACTAGTCTGACAGGTTGGTCCACCTCTCATTTTTTACCACCTTTCCAAGTCTAATGTGACCAAATTCTCCCAAAATTTCAGTATTATGTTTAAGGCTTTAAAGCTGTTGGTGAAAAAAATGAACAATCAAATTCAATCAAATATGTTTTCCCTTGCAGAAATTCTTAAAGGAGGTGTTAAGTTTGCATCCAACCAGCTATGCAATGTTGAAACAATAAAGTGGGACGATATTGTCAACACTGACAGTAAACCCATCATGGAGCTCCCAGAGGCAAGCAACAATGCACTTTGTAAGTAACACATAACACAGCAGAAGGCCAAGGCTGCAGAGTCATTCATTATATCAGTTGATGTGTTTATTGTCAGACAGATTAAAGGGTTTGAAGTACTTTTTTTACTCTGTTTTTTTCTTGTCTGCTTTTTACAGGTAAAAAATGCGACTCAAGCTGCTTTAATGGTTCATGCTGGGCACCTGGTCCCGAAAACTGTCAGACCTGTGAGTTGTCATTTTGTGATTTAATTTTTCTTGAAAAAAAAAACAAAACAAACAAACCTCAGGTCTGCTTTTAATTAGTATTTTATTGTTAGTGTGCAGCAGGGATACTTAGCTTGCCAGGGGCCAGTTCATAAACAAACATTAATCATATTTTTTAGATAAA
>JAPZDY010000004.1:15581012-15591102 GCA_029783645.1 Ctenochaetus hawaiiensis | reverse complement strand
CCTGAAACTACGGGAGCTGGCAAGGCACAGACCGTGCGTGCGTTAATCGCGCGTTAAAAAAAATAGTGCCGTTAAAAAAAGTTTGGGTTAACGCGTTATTAACGCGTTAACTTCGACAGCCCTAATTATAACAAAAAAACTGACAAACTTATAATTTTGACTGTGGTTTATCATTTATCTGTAACATCTGATTCAAGTCTGTTATTTTGTGCTTTTCCAAAGAGCAAAAAAAAAAAAAACTTTTTGCAAGGCTTTATTAATCAACTTTGTAATTCTTAGTTATGAGAGAAAAAAACACAAGAATAGAGTTTCTGCCAAGTTCTAAGTTCTGTCACTACATCTGTTGCTAGCTAGCTTACAGCTAACATCTGTGCATCAACACAAAATGCTTTTTGCCTGAACAAACTTCAAGAGTTCGGTTTCTTAACACTCAACACAAATTGGATTCAGGTGAAACAAAAACGTCAGAGTCTCATTTGATTGAACAAGCAAAGCAGTTTATTTACAAACTTACACAGGTATGAAGTGTCGTCCATGAGTCTTTCCTCACAGAGTTTTTAGTGTGCATCGTATCGCAAAAATCTTTGGACTCGCAAACAGAAACAAGCTCAGTATTTTTTCCACCTTAAATCCGCATGATTCATGCTTCTCTCATTACAATTTGGTTTAATGTTTAATTTCAACTCAAATATCATCAATACTTGGAACAGCATTAGATACTTTTTTCTTTCAAATATTTATTCTGTACGTTCCTGACTCAGTTCTTTCACAATACTCTGTTGTATTGTGTGAGACATTTCAAGGAAAAGAAAAAAGAAGATCAGAATGAGATACATGCCAAATAAACAGAATAAAACTTAGTACAATTTGTTATTTTCAGTGTTTTTTTTAAAAAAAAAAAACATCTTAAATTTAAAATCAATAAATGCTGATTCAAGTTAATGCAAATGTTTGATCAGTTATCGATCCCTGTTGGGACCTCGCTCTCAGTTCCTCTCCTCCTCAGAGGTCAGAGGTCAACAGGAGGGTCCCTGAAGCCTGAAGGGACTCTGCCTCCTGCTCATAGACACTGACTGGCACAGGGTCTCAGCCAACAACTTCCAGATGACGGACATTTTCCTCTCAACACTACAGCACCCTGTTGCCACTCTAAAGCTAATCCTGATCACTGCTTAATGGCATTTTTCGCACCCATGAACTTCACAAATACCTTTTCTGACCCCATTATAGCACTTTAAATGTGCTGGCAATACGCTCTAACATAGAGCACGGGAAATTCGACACTGATGGGTGTGGGTCTGGTCCATAGCAAGCATGTGACTGGTAGAAAATGAATGGAATACTTCAGTGAAGACAGGAAGACCCATCTCGTCTGCAAGTACCTGTGTACAAAAAAATCAATACCATTCATGCAGACAATTGCGTTTTTTTTTTTTAAAAAAAAAGAAGGAATAAACCAGAAAAGAGAAAAACAATTCAAAAGGTCCATTCAAATGACTTGTGTGTGTGTGTGTATGGTGCTTATGAACACAGCTTATTTTTTTCAGGGTTAGTTCCCAAGCTCGTTAAAAGTCTGAAAAAAATTCCCCCCTCTTGTCCCGCAATATTCAAAAAGTGCACTTTTAAGACGATGACTTGTGAAAAAGATGAGTCACTCCGAGGATTAGAAGTCCAGCCAAAAAAAAAAACAAAAAAAAACTGCCACTTAAAAGGCTTTTGTTTCAATTTTTTTTTTTTTTACGCAGGTCAGGAGTCAACCGATCATACCAAAGTTTACAAGAGGGAGATTAATGAAAAGAGATCATAAAAATGTTACAATCATTTGTTGCTCTAACTGAGAAAAATAAAGAAAAGGTTCACCATCAGATTCAGCTCTCTTAATCAACAAGAGAGATCCAAAATATACAAAGTGAAGATGAAGACGTGTGAAAACATGCAAACTGGAAAACGACTTGTTTGCAGACGGTTGGTCGAAGCCTTTCTTTCAGGAGTCTTTGTATTACTGGTGAAATGTAGAAAGTCACCGGTGAAAAGGTTTTTAGAAACGTGTGTCCCTTTGGCTGATTTCAGGTCTGTGATGGGAAGGAGTGTGTTTGTCAGTAGTGATGAACAGCTGCAGCTGAGTTACAGCCAGCGGTACCTTAGAGCTGTGGGACATGGGGGAGGGGAGGGATGAGGAGGGGTGGACACCGTGTGTGACGCGGGAGGAGGATCAGGAGGAGAACCTGGTGTTCGTCCACCTGATGGGTCACCAACGCTAGGAGGCCTGCAGCAGGCGTCTGTAGTGCGGCATGATCTCGTGCTCTGGCAGGTGCAGGTTGAACTCCAGTGCCACCAGGACGGGAAACTCGAAAGCTATCAGCTCTCTGCGGTTCACTCTGAACCTCTCTTCCAGTTTCTGCCAAGACAAAAAAAAATAAAAAGGAGCATTAAGATTAAACAGCAGATAGATCAATCTTATTTTGCAAACAGCATTTCATGAGGGCTGCCTGGACTCTGCTCTGCTGCAGGTTCACACAGGAGGAGAAGCCTGTTTGGATGGTTGACAGACCTGCTGTCGATGTAATCGCTGAGCTCTGAAAGCCAACAACTAAACAGCAGCAGAGGTGAAATGTTTGATTTTACTGAGACAAAACTAGATCTGTTGTTTTTGTTGGCTCTGCAGAAATTAGTTCATATCAGCCAGTCAAAAGAGGGCGATCATGCTACTTATTTTTACGTGAAAACCGTTGACACTTTACGAAATAAACTACTCACCCTGTGAACAAGAGATCTATCGTATCTTCGAGGCTCTGGACGGAGCTTTGTAAAGTTAAAACAACCCTCATGATGTTAAAAAAAGTTATTTACTTTGTAGGGAAGGTGTAATTAAAAATGCAGTTGAGATAAATTATGCAGAATTTTAGGAGCCTGGATTTTTGGAGCTTGAACTTCATGAGACCCCGTCATAAGTTTCCTCTTAAAAAACATTTGGGCATCCATGAGTTAAACTTTGCTTTAACATATGTAAGTTTTTTTTGTAAGTAAGTAGAACAACGCTCTTACTTTCTTGAGGACAGTCGGGTCATTTGGAGCGAACTGACAGATCCTGTTATTGTTTTTCTAACCCATCATACAGAGGCTTATACAGTACAGAGTCAGTGTTTGGTACTGTTGCTCAACTGGTTAGACTGGTGCAAACTGGTTCAAAGACTGGGTCAAATACACTGGTCAAGTTTTCAAGCTGCGTGAACTAAAAGAGCGTTGCCTCTGGTGGATAATAATAGGTTATATTTCTAGAATATCAGCTTTTGCCATCAAACATGAGATTATAAGTCTCACATGCTTGACTGAGCAGCCTGGGGAAAAGTTTTGTTCCTAATTGTGTCAAACTGTTAAATTTGGGTTCTAAGTAGGGCTGAATATTGAAGACAGTTTCCTTTGATCTGGTTCACATCAATAATCAAACAACTGATAAATCCTAATTTTACAAAAAAAAAGAACAAAAACAAAAAACAAAACACATAAAACTTTTCACTATTCATACAATAGAACTAAGTTTTTATGCCTCATACAAACACATGAAGACATGGGGGCAATACCAGTGTTTCCCAATCTCGGGGTTGGGACCCAAAACAGGTTTTTGATTCTTTGTGTTGAGTCAAAAATTGACAAAACAAAATGCACAACAGTGCTAATATATGTGAATGAAATATCCATTTGGACACAAGTAATCATCAATGTGTGATCAAAGCATACAGTTATGATTTTTAGACATGTGAGTGAGGAAACTCACGTCGATCAGGAGTTTGACCTCGTGTTTCTTGAGATCACCACCAATCTTGGCAGCCAGGAGGACACAAGCTCCGGCACAGAGTTTACGATTCTGCTTGTTCAGTTTGCCTTGAAGAACGAGTTTTTCAAAGTAGACAAAAGCCATGGCCACTGTGGGTTCCTCATAACCACATTCATCCTGAGCCAACTTCCTTATCTCCCTTTTCAAGCTGCAGACAGGTGAAAAAAAAGAAAAGAATGAGGAAGGAAAAAGGAGAAACTAGGTTATAAGGACAAGTTGATGTTTAAATAAATCGAAAAAGGAAACACTTGAATCATTTATTTTAAAGGAAACTTCGTTAATATGACACAGTCACATTTCTGTGTGGTTTTTTTTACCTCCTGATCTTGCTGAGTGTGAGTCTTATGTGGGGGAATTTCTCCTTGAAGGTTTCGTTCATGTCCTTCTTGAGGTCAGAGGGTTTGACGTATTCAATGACCGTAGTCTGTAAAGAAAAACCAAAGGTGGCGTCAAAGTGAGCACACTTAAGGCCCTGATCCTCACACATGAGTGTTGGATTCCACCGTCTCACATTAAGGCTTCACAGAAAGCTTTGGTTATCCATGTCACCTAAAGGATGAGTCTGATGATATTCTGCACTTTTTTTTTTTTACTGCAAACAAATCCCACGAAAAGAGAGACGATAGAGACGACAGTGAACTGATTCTAAACACACTCGAAGCTCCATTGTTGTCCAAACACTATTAAAAACATCTGTGAGGCCACATGACTGCACTCGGTGACTTTATTTTGAGTCAATATCACTTCGTCCTGCGTCTGTAAATACGACATTGCAAAACAAATGTGTATCACTCCTCTGCTGTAGAGTTCAGAGTACAAGAATACAGCTGAACATTGGCAAAGACAGATCCTGATTCTAGCAACATGTCAACATAAGAGGAGGCCAGACAGGGCAAGAAACATGAGCTGTGTGATGATTAATACATGGGCTTCAAACCGTCCAATCAAAACAGCCAATACAGTTTATGAACTCACTCTTGGGTTCATCACTTCTTACTTGCCGTAGTTGTGCCTGCAGGATTATTGCCAAAAATTTATCTGCCCTCACTTTCAGTTTAACCTTGAAAACTTTATCTAAGCCACTTTGTTTTTCTTGGTGTATTTGGTTTTTTTCTTCCTGCTCCTTTTGTTCTGCTTGATTTCCTTTCACTCTCATACACATAAACACACACATTATAAACACACACACACACACACTGTTCACACAAACCTCTGACCGATTGGTTTTAAAACTGTTTCTGGCATGCCAAACATCAGAAGCCAAAACCCACAATGTCTCCGTCATTAACAATGAATGAGGAAAGCAACTGATGCAGTTTTATTGAAGTAAAGCTGAGCACAAAAGCATTAATTATTTTCTCCGCATAAAGCTGGTTTAACCGAGTTTCACTAATGTTTTTCCCGTTTATCTACACATCCCAAATTATGAAGCATTGGTGTGATTACATTCAAATATGATAAATGTATTGCATTTTTTTTAGCTTTTGTTTTGTTTGCATTGTCTTCTATCTCCAAATTTAACTGAAAGCATCTAAGAAAATTACAGAGTATTTTTAAAAAAAATTTAAGTTAACATATGATTGCCTGTACTTGCTTTTGATTTGTTTGTGTTTTCCTTTTTCAGTTGGACTTTGCGATCACATCGTCGTTCTGTTTCCAGATCCCAGCAGCGACTTTGGCTCAGAGCTCAAAAGTTTGGTTGATCAATAAGTATTCAAAACAAAGTTAAACACAACTCAGTTTATAATTTCAGATAATAAAAGCTTGAAAAACTAAGAGGATTTTCTGCTTTTCAGGCTTTTTGCTTTAATAGGCATTTATTTAACTATTTTTGACGTTTTATAGACAAAACCATTAATCAAGAAAACACTGCAAAATCAATGGACACTGCTTGTTTCTTGCTTTGTTTGCGATGGTAAAACAGTGTTTTCCTGGCAACATAATTAAAAACACACTTATAAAAGGACTCTTAATATGCATGTATGGTTTTGCAGGCCCCGCATGGAGTGTGAATAATGGCATCTGCCCTGAACGCCACGCTACCGATCACGAACCATGAAGGAGAACAAATGCTCATTAATGGTCGTAACCCAGAGGAATAAACATAAACACACACATAGTTTTTTCTTTAACCACATTAATAATGACTAAAGTTAGGTTTGCCTTGCTTCATATTTTAGGTCGTACACACTTCCTCAAATGCATCCAGAGTATTAAAAAGCTAATTTTATCCCCGGTTTGAACTTGAAAAGTTCAGTCGGAGTCATGTCTCCTGTGTGGCTCGCGTTCAACAAAAGAAATGCTGAGAATTTACTGGTTCCATTCCTGTAGTAAACACAATGGCCATTGTTGTGAGACCCTGGGTTTTAAAATTGGAGGAAGAAAAAAAAAAAAAAAACGCCACATAGCCTGGCCTTGACTGAACATTTCAACTATGTCTGTCCTTGTTGTGTATTCTGCCAGTCTCCGTAACACAAACAGAGCCCAGGAAAGAATGAGGTGGGAGTCTAGTCAGGTTTGTTTTTCTTCTTTCAACCACGATACGACATCCGTTCTTCCCCGGAAAAGTGCGAGTGAATAGCACACTAAGACGCCATCGCTACACCAACTGTTCCTGTTGCTCTGGTGAAGCTGCTGTTTAACAGCCTCTGCCCACAACACGAGGATAAAGTATGCATTCATTCAGGTCCCAAAAGGTGGGAGAGAGTCTTAGTTATGTCAAGGTTAGAGACCTTGCTGATTAAAACTGTCTGAAACATCCTAACGCAGCTGATAAAATTCAGGAGGATCATTTTTAGAACACTGTTGTGGAAGACAAATTTTTCCGGTGTGTCATTGTTCTTGGTTTTGGTGGGAAAGCTGAGCACCAAAGGTCCACAAAGATAAAAATAACCATTGAGAAAAGCATTAATAAGAAGAAACTGAAGGACATCAGGACAAAACGAGTCAAAACAGAGCTGGATTTTGTTTTTGTGAATCAAGTCTTGGATGAAAACAACCTTTACTTTCTGCTCTTGTGTTGCTGTTTTTGTTGATGTTGGTGATGAAGCACTTTCTCACCATGTAGGAGGGGAAGATGAGGACTCTCTTGTGTTTCCCACAAGGCCACTGCGGGTCATCCAGCAGGTTGGGGTCGTACTCACGGAAGTCCCCCAAGTCATTCCCTGCCATGAACACCAACACAGCAACACAAAAAACACAGGCTGAGCCAAAAGTGAACCTTTTCTAATGCATCTTTTCCAATAAAATCCAGCTAGATAATTTAAAAAAAAAGCATATGAGAGCGAGAAAAACACAACATTCATAATGAACAAGTTAAGCTCCTTTTTGGCAGTCGTCTAACCTGCGTCTAAGCTGCTCTGGTTGCTGTTGGCTCGGCCCAAGCTGAGGCTCCTATGGCTGGCGTTACGAGACTGAGAGAAGGACGAGGTGGAGTCGATGGTGTTTCTTCGACCACCCAGCACATTGGTGGGATATAGGAACTGGGTGTAGGACACAGTCTGCAGACACAGACACAGATGCATGTTTTACAAAAGCCAAAAGAGTGATGCTCTTTGTATAACACACCACCTCATAAATTATTAGACGTTTTTTCAGAGAGGCATTTTGTCAGAGCAAGAAAAGCTCAGATGATGCCAATAACATTAATAGTGGCTCCAGTTCATTAAGTTTCCCAGTACTTCATGCCCCTGAACAATAACAGGAGCCTGGATCTGACTTGCCTGAATGGAATGTAATTATTAATAATGTGATTAATTACACATGTTTTTCCTGCTGTGACATGTCAAAATGATACTTGAGAAAAAGGGCCGATCGCCTGGTTAAATGATGCTAAAACTGTGTCAATTTGTGGTTAATACCTTTCATGAAACTACATGTGAAAGGAACAAGTCTGCCAAGCATATTATTGTAATTAATCACAGCCCCACTGCAGAGGCAAATCATATGGCTGACTAGTTAGCTAAGTACCATTCTAGCCTCTGTGGCAGACAGCAGGTAATGAGCTAGTGAGCCAGCTCATGTTCACTCAAATTTTAAGCATGATTGAGCTGCGAACTTGTAAGTGTCTCTACTAAACAAACATTTAACACAAAACGGATGAAAGGATACTGTGTAAATTCATTTTTAAGCATCATTTAGTATTATTTTTGGGGAAAAGACATGTTGGGATGTAGCAGCTATAACTTTAGCTGTCATGTTTAGGAGGTCTTTTAAGGCAACAGTATCTATGTTATTATTTGGCACTTAGCAGGCTACAGGGCAAATACAAAGCTTTGGGGAAAAAATTTAAAGTTGCATCCTTTTAATATATTATCCATTTTTGTTCAAAGAAGACAGTTTCTTAAATAAAAAAACTGCAACTGTCTCTTTATGTGTAGAATAATTTAAACCTTTTTTAATTTTTTAAAAGTGTACTCTCATGGTTGAATGCTCTAATTTTTCACTTTGGATAAAAGCATCAGCTAACCTGAATAAATGTAATGTAATTTCATTTAAAGGTCTTCCTCAAGGTCAAATGTGAGTAAACCAAGACTCATGTCCACATTCTACGAATTTATAAATGCAAACACACTATTACATATACTTGTCATATCATTTCATTTTACTTGTGAGGATCGAATACAAAGTTAGACACTATTAGAATATTTGGGGTTTTCATTTTAAGCAAACAGGTCATTTAAAAACATTATGAAAAGTCACAATAGATACACTGTCTTCTATTCTTCAATTGATATGTTTGTAATAAACCTCCACACAACATATTTGTGCTGATTTCTCACCTTTCCATCAGCTCCTAACTCGACTCCCTCCAGCCCGATCACCATCTCCTTGGCACTGACGCCTCCCGATGGGTGTCTCTGACGTCCTCCTTCCAGCTTTACATCCCTAATGAGCACATGATCTTTAGAGCTTTCACCATACAACCATTTCACAGCCCTTTTCTTTTAACTCCCATCCCTTCCCTCATCCTTTCCTTAGGCTTGTTCTAGCTCACCTCCACATCTCTACCTCAGAGAAAGGCCCTGCATCGATCTGCACTCATCAGCTCGCCTTGTTTTTCTAATTGCCTGTGTCTTTGGGTGTATCTCAGAGCAATCAGAAATAAAGAGCACCCTCGGGAGGAAAGACAGAGTGGGAGAGTACGGTTTCGTTTTGGCAGGCCAGTCTCTTCAGGCTCAGCTGCTACCCCACCAATGCCTCAAATGCCTTACTGCTGTGGGAGATGCAGGAGGTCAAATGGTGGAGCAGAAAACAGACCACTGGAGAGTAAAGTGTGTCAGTGGAGCAAACGGTGGAGGGCACCTGATTAAACACAGTTTGTATCGGCCATAATTTCTGTATCTAATGTCTGCTGCTCAGTATATAAAAGAGACTCAGGGAACAGATGCAACATTTAATAAAACATGTGCCCTTTAGTCATATTTTATTAGCTCTTCAGTGTTTTGATAGGAGGACAAAACCACAGCAGAAAGTAAATAATACAAATGATTAACAAAATTATAGTTGATTATTGCAATGGTTTAACTGCTGTGATTAAACTTCACTTAAAGATTTTAGGTGACTGCCAATGGGTGTGTGCACTGACAAGGAGGATTACATGCCTGCAGTCCATTTTATTCACACCCTGCCATACCGATTAACCGATGCCAAAGAGCTAATGGCAAGCGGAACAGTAGTTCTTTCCAGCAATGTAACGTATGTGATTTAAAAGGTTGCAGGAAAATAAAAACCTAAGATGAAGGTTGAATTGCGTCTCATATTTCCAAACAAAAACCTGAGAAATTATTTATGTGCTGAAGTGCAGAGCAGTGAAATTCCTCTTGTACTTGCTTTCACAGAGGAGCAAGAACTTGACGCCAAAAGCCACATATCCACGTGTGTCTGTCTGCAAACTTCAGTCTAGTTCAAGCAAAATATTTACATTGTAGTGAATTTTCAGAATGACAGCAGGCAGCAGACATTTAATCATTACGGCGTCTTGTTTTTCTACTCCTCCTTTCTCTTCCTTTGCTTTCTGTCTTGCTTTTCTGTTTAAAATAGTGACCAGATAAATAGAAGAAATTACACAGTGGGGCCATCACATGACTCTCCCAGTGTTTTGATGACATGTGGGGCCAGTCTGTTATAATGAAAACAGTGTTATCTGTTAGTGAGGCACGTCAGGACACAATGTTGACAGATACATTGTAGACATGGAGATCCCCAGGCAGCAGACGTCTAACAGTACAGTAGTGATTAAATAAAAAAAAAAAA
>JAPZDY010000004.1:15551271-15580738 GCA_029783645.1 Ctenochaetus hawaiiensis | reverse complement strand
CCCCCCCCCCCCCCCCCCCCCCCCCCCCCCCCCCCCCCCCCCCCCCCCCCCCCCCCCCCCCCCCCACAGCACTGGAAAGCGTTCTAGGGAGAGAGCTTTTCTATGAAGCCATCCAGAAAATAAACCGTTGTGCTTCGGTCTGCTGAGAATAGGAAGCGATGAGGGGGAAATCATAGGAAGAGCTGACATGCTTAGTAACATGCATGAATAGGAATTTCTGGCTTCAAACGTCTGTGTGTTAGTAGTGTTACAATCTGTGCAGTGTGTTAAAAATGCCCTGCCAAATGTTTCCACATCCACAAACAGGCAAACTAAGAATAAATATAAACCTGACTAAAAGAATCTTGACCCCTGACAGGATACTATGCGACCAAATACTTCACAGCTCACATAAACAGTTTGGGGCAGAGTTGGCTGGCTTTGCAATAATGTCCTCCCCACAGTCCTGTTTAGGCTTCACACATAACCCGAAAGTTATGTGCATAACTAAATTGCATTTTATTAATCCCTGTAAGGAAATTTGTCCTCTGCATTTGAACTCTAAATGCCAGGAGTATTACCTAACATGCATGTCGTATAAAGTCAGGAAGCTACGTAGAAATCCATGCCGACACAGGCAAAACATGCAAAGCCACAGCCGACCGTAAAAGGGTTCAAACCGTGAACTATATAGCTGTCACGAGACAATGACGCCCCAGAAACAAATGTCTAATTAAACAGCATTTCAGGCAGCATGTTAGAAAAGTGTCTGATATTTTGGAAAATCTGGTTATTCTCTTTTTTAACTGACAGACAAGGAGATGAATTCAAGTCTCTTGTCAGCATGTAAAATATGTAGCTGGAGCCTGCAGTCTGTAAGCATGACTTAGCTTAGCATAAAGACTTGAATTTAGAGGATTAAACACTAAGATTAATTAGTGTTTTTAACAGATACACACTTTCTTTGATTCTTTCGACAAGCTATTAAACTGGCCAATCACCAGTCTAACTTTATATTTTTTACAGTCGTTTTGCTGCCCTTGTTGTTAGCTCTTTGCCTGACTGGGCTAAAACCAGAGTCAAATTCTTTAAATGTTTGCATTTTTGTTCATGGGGCAGTAGTTACATTATTTATAAGACCAGGACAGAAGAAAATAGAGGAAACAAAAGACAGAAAAAGACACATGCATCAGCCGTTTGGGCCCAGTCTTCTAATGAAATGTTGTTTTGCAGTTACAACATTAGACTTGGCCAGCTAAAACCTGACTGTGAGCTGTCAATTAGCAGCAATTAGCAGTCCGATGTGCATATTGGATAGCCCTGGGGGTTTTTTAACCCTTGACCTTGCACTGAGTGGCTGGCTTAGGAAATTCCACAAACGGATTGGGCCCTTTGTGCTCTTCACTAAGCCTTGGTGTAAAGCTTTTCTTTCTGTGCTTTGTATTCTCCGGTGTTTACTTGTCCTCTTTCTCTCTCACTTCCTCCAAAACACACCGTTTCATGTGACTGGGGGGCGTCAAAACCAAGGTTGTACCAGAGCTACCCCCATGCAAACAGGTGGGTTCCCATTCGATTGAGCCTTGTTTGCTTTAAAAAAAGAAGGCATGTGTTGTCTACAGATGTGCCGGAGATGTTTTCTGTTGTAGCACAGAGAAATGAAAACTTACACTCACTTTACTGAGGCAAATTCCTCGCATGCAAAAACCTACTTGGCAAAAAAAAAAAAACGTGATTCAGATTCGGATTTGAGGTAAAGAATAAACCAAAAAAAAAGGTTGTTCTCAAACTGCAATGGCGGTGTGCAGTGCACGCAACAGAAACTCCAGCCTTCCAGCATCGTGGAAAAACAACACATAAAAAAATAATTAAAGGGCTAAAGTTTCGAAGAGCAGGAGCCTCGGGGAAAGGTGAATCTTAAACGCTAAACAGCAAAGCCAGCGACAGTTGCAACAAACAAAAAAAATGGGTTGACTTGAACGAAAAGAATGAGTGCCCAAAAGCCACCGGAGCCATTACAAGAAGCGCGATACAAGCAATACAAGCATTGAGCTACAATATTAACTATATACATATAAAATTAAGCCTTTGAAGCCAATTTCAGCCCATTTTGCATTTATTTAGTAAACTTTAAAAAAAAATGCATCCACCAAAACCAACCCTTAGCAATGAATGCACCTGTCAAAGGAGAGTACATCCACAGAGAAACAGGGATGAGAAAACAAAGGGGAAAGAGGGAGCACAGGCTGGAGGAAGTTACGAGGTTTGGCATGCTGTAGGATACGTACCCTGCTTGGCTACAATCTCGATAGGGCAGGACAGAAAATACACTATAGAAGGATCTTCTGCCACTGATAAGGACTATCCTATAAAAACACAAAGTGGTAAACAAGCTAATCAACATCTATCGGACAAGATCCACAGGTTCAAGTTGGAGAGAGTGTGCAGTAAATACAGGAATGAGAGAATAAGCTGAAACTTCAGCATGAGTGTGTGTTTAGTAGCGTTGTGGCACATGTTCTCAGTGGTTTGGGGAAAAAACAATGATGCATTTTTGTATTTTTTTTATTACTTGAAAATAACATACGCTATTTTTAACCCAAATTGCCTGGTATTTGTGTAAACATGCATACAGTATCCTATCAGAGATGTTTACCAGTGACTAGATGTCAACAGCACAGAGAGCCGAAAGGCTCTGAGTGAGGTCACCCGACAACAACCTTAACATTACTTCTTTTAATAGCTGCAACTCCCAGACACATGATGAATCTCACTACTCAGCCAATATAGACATCAGGACATCGGGACGTAAACAACAAACCAGTCATTGGTCTGGATATGAGGAAATGAAGCTTTAGCTATGAGGGGACTTTATCTAACAAGCAGCTCTTAAACTAAACCCAAACTCTATAATAATGAGGTCTAAAAAAAGAGTCTTCATATCAGACAAATGCTAAGTAAATAACTGCATCTGCACTTTTAAAAAACAAGCATCAGAACTAGACTCTGTATCACAAAATAACCGAGTAAATTTGATTTCTCATCCAAAGAAATGTGACATTAATAATGATGAAAATCCCCAGAGCAGTATTACTCAGAGGGACTTCCTTGTTCTGCTGGCCTACAATAGACAACCGTCTTTTCTTCGGTTGCACTCCGAACACTCAGTAAAACATCAGTGTTAACATCTCTCTGCCAAAATCTGGTTTATATTTAGGGATCTGTGTGCTGAAACCATGCTTGTGTGAACCGACACAATGGCAGTGTGATCTAGCTTTTACATATGAGTGATTTGATGATGAAACTGTTTGAAATTCAACAGTGATCAAATAATAATTAAAATGAATTCAATCAGAATGAACTCTTTGTTAATGGACAGGATTTTCTCAATCAATTACGTTTCATTGAGTAGTCAGAATGACATGCGGTGAATGACTCGAGTCGGCTCGCCTGCGATGTGGCATGTAATGTGAGAAACATCCAATCTGAATCCAACTTCATTGACTAGGGGCAGCCTGCCATTATCCACTGAGGACTTGTATTGACTAAATGAAGTCGCTGTTTGCCTCCATACCTTCCATTGCGCATATCATGTTGCCGCATGTTCTTAATGAAGTGGATCTTCTTGAAGCTCTTTGGTCGTGGTGAACCCGATAGGGTTCGGCATCTAAAACGAACACATAACAAACACATCAGTATCTTAAAAACTAAGTCAGAGGGAAATGTTACGCTGAGCTGAGGTGCATAAAATACAGCAGCACATATTGTGAATGGTACTTCGGTGCAGTTTACTACCTCCGTAGAGGAGCATTCTCCTCTATGTCCTCTAGTGTTTCGAGTGAAGAGCGCTGAGAGATGAGTCTGCGTCTGGGAACACAAACAGAGGGGGAAGTTTGAGGTTAGAGGAAGAAAGAAAGAAGAAACATTGTGAAGAAACATTATCACACTAACAGAACCAACTGTCATTCTGCAAAACAGCTTTAGGATGGACTTTTACTGCACTTTACTGGTCTCTCTACCACTCAAGGGTTTTATAATGCAACAAAAACCAGTCACCCCTTCATTCGCACACACACTGGGCTGGGTAATGGTAGGGGCTTCAATACGGAGTGCCAACCTGCTTATCAGGAACAGACACACTTATAATCACACACACACATGCAATTTAGGGTTTGGTATCTTGACCAAGACATTTTAAAATACACAGAGGAGGAGCCAGGGATCAAACTGAAGTTTGACATTTAGTTAAGCTTTTAGAGTGAAACGAGGTGTCACCATTCATAAACAGAGCAGGGAATTTAACCTAAATCTCTATTTACCCTCTTTAGTACAAAGCAATTATTCAGAAAGTGGATAAAGCTGCTTTTCATTTCGATGTACTTTTACACAACTATAGAGAAAATGACAGAGTGAAATAAAAGTTTAAAACGGCTCAATACATCAGCTTTGTGTAAAGATTTCATGATTTAAGATGAGGATCTGATTTAAGAGAGTAAACAAGCCTCAGAGTCTGACCGTGCACTCAATGCCAACTTTTAGTGTTCAATGCTACAAAAACATTACAGTTAGTTCTGAAAAAGCAATGAGGTTCGACTGGCAGCCCTGGAACAAAGTCCAGCCTGTGTGTGGTCACTGAAGGCTTTGGAACAAAGGTTAACACATCAGTGTGAAAACAAAAAAAACATCTCTTTATGTTCTGTGGTTAATTTACAAAAACAGGTCTTGGACAGTTCAGTTCGGACCGTCCACCGTCATCACATCCACAGTGTGCCTGTGTGGTCAATCATCAGTCTTGCTTAGATCACAGAGAATTTTCCAGGATCAGAGCTGCTAAGAGGATAACAAGCTGGCTCGGCAAGCACTTTGTGTAACACATTTGGTCACAGATGGCCTTTATTTCACACTTTAGTTGCACGACTCAACAGGCTAATTCTGCTGGACCACTTTGAAATGATCAGCTGCCAGATAAAGAAACAAACCCACATGTGATAGTTAAAGATGGCTGAGCTGTTCCAAGATTAGGTTGTAACTGAGTGTTTAACAGCACAATAACAACATAATCCAACTCATTAGACAGCCTTAAAAAGTGGCCACATTTAAAGTGGTAATAGCACTTTAGGAGTGAAATAACACAAATGTGACGCGTTCTCCCAAAGGGTCCATCTACCATCAAGTACTAAATAAATCTGCAGCAGAGTCGTTCAATGCAGCAAATCCAAGCGAGGGTGTAAACGACTGTTTACACCACGCATGCTGCACAAAATCTTGGATTCATTCTTTTCACAACTCAAAATGTGTAACGCTAAAGATCCTGCTGTGTTTCAGACGCACTGATGCCCTGTCTCACACACAGAAGAGCACGAAGTACAGAGGCCAGTTAATAAACGACAGAGCATGAGGACAGATTAACAAAAGATGACTCCGTCCTTGAGGATCTCCTGGAGTTTAAATCAACACAGGCTGAGTGAACAATGTACACCGGACGAGACGTGAGATGAGTGTTTACACGAGGAGCCAGACTGTTGGAGCAGACAAGAAAACCAAGGGCCATTACACTGGCTAAGCTTCTGTATATTATGACTGTCTAGATCACAAAGTGGAAGGAAGAACATAAAGCTTTTACAAAGGGCAAGAACAGCAGTTTTTTTGTTTTTTTTTAGTCCAGAAGATCAGAACAGCTGACATCAACAATGTTTCTGTTTGTGTAAATCAAAGGGGTCAATGATGAAGGGGCGTGACCTCTGTCTGAAGGTCAGACAAGTGAGATCATGTGATTTATGGTCTTACATCATCCTTCTCATGTGAGAGATGGACTGGCTGGATAATAGATGGCGACTACAGGCAGGTTTTGGTTTTCTCTGATGCACATCACTTCATTCCTAAAACTAGTTAGTATTAAATGATGCTTTTACAAGAAATTTGGTTATAAAATAACATTTCAAAGGTGTCCTTTTTTCTCTATTTTGATGTATAAATAAACAAAATTGGATACCTGTGGCATATAACACTTTCTTAAGGTAAAAATAAAGTCAAAAACCTTAAAACACAACATGCACACATAGATATTTTCTCATAGACTGTAAGGAAGTGGCTTAAAGTTTATAAATTACTTGTTTCACTTTTATTGTTTGATCAATTTGGTTAAATAACATTTAGAAATTCTAGGAAAGTAGCTCCATTGATTCATGTTTTCCTATTTCAACTTGATGGGGAGGTAAACTGAAAAGTTAGCCAAGGTCTCAGATGCACATTAGAGTGTGCACAGTATAAATTCATGTCTTAACAGCAAGAAGCATTTTTGGCTTCAAGGGCCACAGAGTAACATTCAAAGGAATGAAGCCTCGTCTCTGATGCTGTATCCAGCTCTAACTGTGCATCCATGGATGCAGCCGACAGCTGTTTCTGAAGCCAAAAAAAAAGCCCCAATAGATTTGTCATGGGACTCCAGGTCGTCAGGGGTCACAATGACCAGAAGACCTCAGACTGACCCGGGAACCATAAGGGCTCATTTCCATGTTTTATACAATCAGTCAGTCAGGCCCAGGTCGAACTCTGTTCTATTAACACAGATCCTGGCTCTGTTTAAAATAATGTGTTAAACAGGATCTGTTTGAGGAAGGCAGATTTTAACTCAAAGATGAAATTTCACACTAAATAGTCTGTGACTTTGGATTTAAGACCTGTTTGACCAAAGTGAGACTGCTGATGCCTCAGATAAGTTTCAGCTGAATTTTCCCAGGAAATGTACAAAGTAGAATGTAGGTTTTGTCTGATCTTTTGCAGTGCAGACATGGACGTGAAAACGATTACAACGATCAGTAGCTTTTAACTTTCAGTTAGGCATGAGAACTGTATTAAAAGAGACTTAAAAATACCGATAAACTTGTTATTTAATTCTGCAAAGAGTCCAAAATCAATGCAAAAAAGGTCTTGTTGGAGCCATCTGTCTCCATTCTGTGTGACATTTTGTCATTTTTCCAGCCCAAATCTCAACCGTCTGAATTGCTGTCGTTCCTCAGAAATCATTCACCAGTTGGCCAAAGGGCATATTTCCAGTTAATGAGGACACAAATGAACTGTGAGGACTTTGATCCGAGCACTGTAGATGAACAGCAGCAGCAGCAGGACGTGTTCTTCATGCTAAAGATGTTTTCCAGGCTGGTGCAGCTCCTGGAAACAATAACACAGGCTCGACCATTCATTTACCTCAGACACGACTCTGACAACCAGGGTTAGAGAAGTCAGTTTGGACCCAGTCTGACATTAACAAGGTTCAGAAGCTTCAAAGACGAGTCCGTATAAATCAGCTGCAAAGGAGCAGCAACAAGCATCTCTCAGTATCTCTGACTATTCCTGCAATTGTTGCCTCAAGTGATTTTTTTTGAGCATGTTTCATAAATGTAGCTCATGTAGTTAAGTTATTTCCACTGCATATGCATTACCTTTTAGTGCAATTTTAAAAATGTTCGAAAAAGCTGCTGATAAGCCTGCTGAGTGTTGCCATGTAATGACGCTATAAAACTCAAGAGGACAATATAGATACAGAGATTACACAGTTTGACACATACGCCCTGTTGGCAGCACGCCTCAGGACATAGTCTTCTGTTTTGTGGGAGCGTCGCTGTGTGGGAACAAATGTTATGTCCCGGGTTTCTTTACACAAACACAGTCCAGGCAAATGGAAATGTAATTATTCAGATTGTTTTTTTTTCTTTTTAATCCAGTTAAAGCACTCTGATCCTCAAACACATCAGGATTGCATATGGGATGAATCAGCAGTTCTACAAAAAAAAAAACTGAAGGATAAAAAGAAGCTAAATAAACATAAATTTGTTTTTGTTTTTTTCAAACAGCGACATATGGCGCTGATAGCGTTGGAGTGAGAGTGTTTGTTGACAGCTCAGACATCGAGAGACTCGGAAGGAAAACCAAGCCTCCTTATATAATCCTGTGATCATGCCAACCATGACCTCAGCTAGCAACAATCAACCTCATAACCAGAAGTATGTGACCCAATCGCACATAACTCCACAGGGCCATTATAACGGTTTGTGCTTCCTCTTTTTTTTCCAGCCACAACTTCTGCTGCCTCATGCTAAAAAAAAAAAAAAAATCTTGTTCAAATACTGTAAAGTGCATGACTCTGCATTACAGAAAGGAGGCAGGAACAATAACTACAGAGGGATGTGAGAGGACTTAACCTGCCTGTGTTTTTAGGGAGGAAGGGATAAACTGAAAATAGCTCTACACCTAAGGCAGACAAGGCCAGATGGTAATAGATGTGTTGTATTTACAGCCCGGTTCTTAGCATGCTGATTCATGATGAATAAAATCGAGGAGTGCAAGGAAAACTCATCGTTTCCGTGCATTAGTAAACAGAGCAAAGCAGCTTTAAGCCTAAGAAAGTCTATTCTGGCGGCACGTCAGAGGAACTGCGACTTCCTGAATGGGAGCAGGACTGAGGGCCAAAAGTCTGATGGGAGAGCGTGTCTTTGATGCCCCTGGGAGAGGAAGTGCAGGACAGAAAATACAGAGCAGACAGCCAGGCTGCTTCTCAGAAAGCCTGGGCATCCTGCCTCTCCCGGCCAGGGACCTCGAGACACGTTTCCACCAGCTGCCCTCAGAAAACAAACCAGGCACTGTGCAGAGAGCTCGTCTGTCTGCGCGCCGGGGGAATATGGCGGCGCTCCATCAACAGGTTGCTTACTTCTCAACATTAGAAATCATTTTGTGTGGACATCCTTGAATCACATTCCAAAAGCAGGGTACAGTGAAGCTTTAACAACTCCATGTATGTACAGAGCGAGCGACAGAATGGCTGTGCAGGATGAGAGAAGCATCATTGAGGAAGGAGCCATGTGTTGAACCTCAACGCTTTTTCTGTTAGCAACCAAAACGCATCCAAGGCACAAATGGAAAAGTTTTAAAAAGCCGGCAGGAAATGCTTTTAAGCACACAATTTTTTGACCGAAATTATATTTTTGGCCAAATTTTTGATGGTTTATGGAGGCAGAACTCTTGTACAGCTGCTTGTGGTTAACATTTGAAAAGTCTGGCTTCTTTTGGTAAATTAAACATGGCTTCACATAAACACACCCACATAAACAAACACGTATTGATACATATATTACTGAGAACTCATATTATCCTTTGCTTATTGGACATTTCTGCCGGACATGCCTCCCAAAATGCCTTTGGGTCAGCTGCACTTGTATCTATCTCGACTTACTTTAACCAAAAAATTTTCACCTTAAAGAACCTGATCCATGACCTTGAAAGCAGCAGTTGACAGAAGTATTTTCTCACAAGGTGCATTTAGTGTTTAGTATTTATTTTGATTGTATAAAAACATCTTCTTCAGCAGACAGAGTTTGAACAGCTTTCAGCTTTTGCAGAGACATATGCAATACGAACAGGAGATCCTTAGAGAGCTCAGGAAAATGGAAACTTAAACACCCATAGTTCCATCTGTTCAGGGGAATTGTGATTGTGTGATATGATCAAAAACTCCAGAACAGCTGCTAAATGGACTTGCTGGTCAGGTTGTTTTGTAAACTATGTTAGCTTAATTTAGCCGGAGCCTGTGTATCATTTATTTTTGACAATGTAGTTAAGGATGAGCATTATTGAAATATGTAAAAGGTCTCCCACAAAAGCACAGGGTACATTAAAGAATGGTAAATGGTTTCTAGAGTGTTATATAACCTCTTTAATGCACTTCTTTCACTGTCGAAAAGTACAGATTAAGACTTTCGGAAGCTGTTAGTTTAGCAGTGCAATTTCCATGAGGTCAGGAAGGGGAACTAAATGCTTATTGAGTGTTTCACCATGAAGCAGCGCTTCCTGAGAAGTCTGGCAGAGGCAGCAGAGGGAGGAGAGGATTTGAGAAAGAGAGGAGCCTTCCATGGAAAGCAGAGCAGAGAGGATTTGACAGCAGGTTGTGACAGGCAGAGGACCATGAGACCACTGTTTCTGACAGCCGTGCTGCTGCGAGGTGAGACCCTCGAAAGTCTTCTTGTGCTTCCAGCGTGAAGTCCAAGTCGACCAAGAGGGCAAATAAAAGGACGTCCACGTGGAGCGGCGGGCCCCTGTTGTATATGTAGCTGAACAGGGGTGTAGAGTTACAGGATGTTTACAGACAAGAAGAAGGAGACAGCAGGTGTGCACCAGGTTTGGGAAAGACGTCCACTAAAAATAATTTGAGCCAATTTGACGAAAAAACACAAGAACATGTGCAAGAAAGAAACAGAAGGGGAAAAAGGAAAGTGATGAGGTGTGCTGACCAGTTGTCTCCCTTGTGGAAACTAGGTTACAGCCTCACAGCTGCTGGACCTGCGATCATACTGTATCTAACTGTCCCCTGCAGACCAGTGAGTCATACGACTACAACCACCTGCATGGAGTAAATATACAAGCAGCTGAACTTTATCCCTCTTCTGTTTATTGCTGCATCCAGACAGACTGTGTTGCTAAGAAAGACTTTTTCAAAACAGCTGACTGTAAAAAAAAAAAAAAAAGATTGCTCCTGCAGTTCATTCATTCAGAGTTGTGGTACATGTGGTTATGAGAAAAAAAACGCAAACACTTACCCAATTAGATGTTTAAAATAAAGCTGTTCATCACGTTTTAACGCTTTCTACGCTATTTACTTACATGTGCCACATGGAACATTTTGTATCCAGCTACAGTACATTCCTACATAAAGGTCAGATTCGTACAATGTGTTCTGTGTTGATGTCTAATGCAAACCGCCCTATGGAAGCTCATGAATGTATGGCAGCATGAAAATGTTGTTTGACAGATATGAAACTATACCTACACATTATAAATGCTGTGCTTTATATTATGGATTGGATCTAAGATTTTAAGCTGATCTGAGCTCATTTTTTAGCCACACTCCAACAAAGGCACGAGACTTTGGAAAAATTACAACTGATGATGAAAGGATACATATAGCACCTTTGATAAGTAATTTGTGAAATGCACAAGAAAACCTGCAACTCTACTTACAATTGTCAAACTAAAATATAAACTCTGCTTCTGTAAGATTGTTGTAATTGGTGGGAAACAGCTAAATAAAATGCAACCATAAAATGCAATCCACCCCTAACCCACAGTTTGTCTATAGCATCTTAATGGAATTTATAAAGAACATTTATATGCATGACTTTGAAAACAAATGATTTCGACAGTTCAGCTGTCCGCAGAAGTGCTCATATGCATGCATACAGTGGCACACTTTGGATGTGGGCTGGGGGTCATGTTTGAGTTTGTGCTTGTTTGCTGGGATGACATCAGTGTTCACTTTAATGACCTGACTCTGACTGTGCAAAACCTGCAGACAAGCTCGAGCCTTTAACATCACAAACCCCTCTGTACTGCATGTTCCCAAACACCACACACAGCCCACGTTACCTTGATCTCTGCAGCTCTATCGCAGAGTTGGCTATCTGTCCGCCCTCCAGGATGTAGTTCTGGGAGGTTTGCCTAGAGTAGGGGGCAGGTAGGATTCCCTGAGTGTACGTCTGCAGCCTCCCTCGAGCCGAGGCTGGGACCGCGGAGAAAGGCGAGCTAAACGTGGAAGGCACGAAAGCGTCGCCATCCGTGTCTGGACCCGCCGGGGCAGCTGCGGGACCCGTCCCAAAACTGGCCCGACTGCTGGCGAGGAGAGCCTGGTTTGCGAGAGCGAGCGCCTGGGCGGCCGTGGTCGCCGCCGCCGCTGCCGCAGCAGCTCTGGCGGCGCCAGCAGCCCCGTACGCCGTGCGCTCCGGCGAAACCAGGCTCTGTCTAGTCCTAGCTTCGAGCGAGTTATCCTCGTCGTTTTGATTGTCTGCATCGTCTTGCACGGGTCGTCCATCAAGAGAAATGTTGCTGAGAAAAGACAGCGCCGCTTGCCTCCTCCTCGGGTCTATGCGTTTCCGCGTATGCTCGATACTGGAGTGCTTGATCTGTAGCGTGGCTGTGGATGTGTTGCTGCTCGTGGCAGCCGCCATGGTCCACGTCCAGTGATCCAAGTCCTCGCACCAGCGATCTTACCTTGCTGACATTAATACTGTGTTAATCGTGCTTGTGTGGGTGAATGGTAGTGCCCCGTCTTTTAAGGACATGCGTTTAACTGGGTGAAAACAGGGAGGTCACGTGTGTGCAGTATTGTGGCAGCACAAGGAAAATTTGGACCAATGGGCTGTCAGGAATACATGTGTGTTTTTTTTCACCTTTTCCTGACTGCTGAAGCCTCGACTCTCAGTATGCCAAAAATTACACAATCCGAGCACGCTGTCTCCAGATCAGTCTGACATGCAAAACATGCGTCCGCGCGCAACATTTTCTCTCTTCTTTCATCGATTTGAACAACACATCACCTCAGGAAATGCCACTCATATTGGCATGAAAACTTTCTGCCTGCTGTATAATAAATTACACCAAAGCATTGCGACAGAGCTGCTTGCTGCTTCCTCTATCAGCACAAGGCGCAGCTGTATACGCACGATGATCAATGGGCGCAAACAGAACAGGCCTCGGCTGTGTTTGTTTTGAGAAAATAGATTTTTTTCCCCCCTGAACTGCACAAGTCAGCATCTCTGCGGCAAGTGCGCCATCTGTCTGCCTGACATGCACCGCGTGTGCTGTTTTTGGTCATAACCCCATTAAATGTGCCATCTAGTGGTTTTTAGGTGAGAGCCACAGCAGGATGTGCAGGAGCGTGTTTTCAGGGGGGCTCTTCAGAGGCAAGACTCGGGGATAACAAGGAAGATTTAATGTTAGACTTTATTGACTCTCAGAGTTAAATTCAAATCATTTTATGAAATATTGTTTACTCTCCAAATTAATTACTACTTTGTTCAAAAGTTTAAAATGAACAACCTCTCATTATGTCTATTGGGATTACTACCAGATAATGTTCAAATGTCAAAACGGCGAAAATCATGGTGTCGTTTAGCTATGATAACAGGATGCAGGATAACCTTGCGCCACTGGAAATCTCCCACTTTGTTCATTTTTAAGGAATGGATAGAAGTTCTAAGCATAATGGCAAGCTATGAGCGGATCACCTAAACAGTAGCTGGGAGGGAAGATATATTTAATGAAGTTTGGGGCCCATTTCTAGCTCAACTGCAGCATATGAAAGGATGATGCTACCTACCTCTGCATAATATTTTATCTGGTTCACGTACAGGATGTGTACACTATGAAGACTACCTAGGGTGTTGTGTTTTTGCTTTTTTTTGTTTTGTTTTGTGTTGGAGGTCTTGCTTGTGTTGTACGCTGATGCTGGACTGCAAACTCCTTTTTATTTTATTATTTTATTTTCTATTTTGTTTGTAAAGCAAAAAAAAAAAGAAAAGAAAAAGACTGGGCAGGTACTGAAAAAAAGTAATGGTATTCTTATTCATGTAACTGTAATAATGAAACAGTTGTTTTGTATTCGTCTGACCAAAACATCAATAAAAAAAATGAAAGTTTAAAATGAACATGATAAAACTGAGAAGAAAAATGAAACCAAGAGTAAATATGTTTTTTTTTTTGCCCTCTTCTCCCCACTCAGGTGTTGACATAAAGTGATATCAAACACTCCTTGCCATTATGGGATCCTTGGAGAGCAAAAAATGCTCTTGGACCTTGTTGATCCACGATGTTTATTCTGTTGTCATGTTCCAACCAAGTACAATGCAAAAAGTATGATATGCTGCAGTTTCTTTAATGTAGACCCTGAACACAGCCAATGCTCCTATACTGCACCTGTTCTTGTTAATATAAACTATAAAAGTTTATTTAGGACACTGTTAGCTGAACTAAATCAAGCCTTAAAACTAGATTTTGACATGGAGTCACAAGAATGCATAAAGATGCATGATTAGGCTGTGATTCAAGACTCTTCTGACATTAATTTGCTATTAATCAAATAACTACAAACTGACAGTGACCCTGGGGTCTGGAGCCAAAAAGCAGCTGACTGCTTTGCCAAACTGGTAAACCAGCCTGGCTCCTTCAGCAGTGTGTGTCCAACAGCGTGGGTTTTAACCTCAGTTTACAAAGACAAATGTCTCCCAGCCTCAAAGTAGAAGTGTTGTAAAAGACTGACATGTTCAAAATCACGATCACACTCCTGACTTTGACCAAAGGAATAATATTTTTAGCTACTATTAGAGGAACAACTCAGCCTTAAACCAGAAAACAGGGAACTAATCAGCAGCAGAGTAGGATCTGACTTTAATGAAACAGTGCAGAGTGACAACCAGAATCTAATGTCATGAACCTCTTCAGCTCTGGTAGATTTACTTTTTAAATCCCATAAGTAATTTTGTCTGACTTAAGCTGAACATTGTCAAATGTCCCATATAATATAGTTTCATTACATAGTATTTGACAGGTATTTTTGCTATATGAATGTTTAATATCTATTTTTAGGACACCACTGATGGAATTCTTATAATACTGTAATCTGAGTTGTTACATTTCCAGGTTTTCTTATTCATGACCTTCTATCTGACATTTTCAGCAGTTATTAATGAGTCCATTAATACCAAGTTTAGTTGTGACAACTGGAATTAGTTTTAAAAAATAACTCAATATCAAATTCTACTGCAGTATATGCATTAATAAACATAAATGTTACATTCTTATATAATGGTCCAATTGCAGCCAACGCAAAATGTTGCAAATGTTGTCACACAGGAATGATAGAAAAAGACTGTAACAGAAGCAAACTTCCAACCCACAGTGCTATTATCCCTGTTTCTATACAGTCAGAATGAAAATGTACAAAAAAAAATATTGATCTAAATTAGATTAAATATTTAAAAATTGACATTGGCACATGCTTTTTACACTGCAAACAACATAGCACTTCATTGCCACTAGAGGTCTCTGTTGGACCTCAAATCTGCACTATGCTGCGTGGTTCCTACATTCTGCAGTGCACAACAGAGCAAATATAGTCACTGACGTTTATAAAGCCCCTGGGTGGATGTACATCATAATATCAGTTCTAAGTGTATACACTGCCCAGAGTGTGTTTCATTTGTGAAATATTGTAACTGACACAGGTTGGAGGCACTGATGATACATGACTTAAATAATTTTAATCACTCATCATCACCTAAGGTTAACGTAATAATACAGAGGCACAGCACAACTGATGATTAATTTATTGTTTTATATATTGATTTTAATTCACCTTTGCCTCCAAAATACTATCAAGGAAGTTTTAATTCTCTCACTTGAATCCTATTTGTGAAGTAAAAATGTCACCATCATTCAAAACCAGAATGTCATATACAATACACATACATTTACATTTACATATAGCTTGGGATAAGAGCACCATACCCTTCAGATCTATGCTCTGATGCCTTTCTGTAGACAGCCAGGGCAACAATGAAGTGTAGGAACTGCAGGTTCTTTGGCCCCAGTTAATCTGAGCGGCCCATCAGTCCCTGCAGCGCCGCAGCAAAGACTCCTGCCCTCGGTGAGAAACACTGAGCTTCCTGTGTTTGTGTGAAGTTTCCTACTCATGAAGTACTTCAGCACCTCATTGTGAGGCTTCGTGCACATGACTCTGCTATTACTTCACAATGATTAAAGACAAACATGCCACCATGCACCATAAATTTTCCCTCACTGCCCTGAGAGGTAGAAACACAATGCTGCAGTCTCTAAATGGATGAAGCATTGTACAGCAGTGCAGTGTTTATGGCCTTAATAGTGAAAGGAGAAGTTTGAAAGATAAATTGGATTAAGGTGGGAGGATAGAACGTGGAAGGAAAAAGGGCAAAGATCAGACACAACAATGAAGAAATAAAATCTAGTCAATCAAGAATTTATTGCTTTTATTAAAATTTTTTTGCTCCCATTGGGAAAAACTCCCTCTCAGTGACATATGAGTGTTTCTGGTAATCCTTCGCCTTGGAAGGGTTTCATGCTTTTGTCTTTTATACCAATAACGTTTTGAGCCATCGCAGGAGAAAGCAATTAAAATGCCTGCAAAGCTATTTCGAGGGTGCTAATGTTGCTGCTTGCCTTAGTTGGTCTTGCGGCTGACACACACTCTTTACATGCATGTCACGTACACACACACACACACACACACACACACACACACACCTACAGAGTGCTTCACTCCTACTGCATCCAAGCAAATTTTAAAAAAAGCATATAATACTAAAATAATGTAAAGGAGAAAATGCTTCTGATTTGGCAAATCCATAATACCTGATCCAATTTACTTTGGGATTAAGAAACGGTTTGTTGTTTCATTTTTGATGCTGACTTCTCTCGTATTCTCCAGAGGAGAATCAAATCTATCAACATTAGCAGCCGTAGTCAGATTAGGTGTGTGTTGATGAAGGATTTAGATAAGGGTGAGTGTGTGTGAGGCCAGCGCTGGGCTCTCACACAGGGACGGCTCATCTTAATGGGACCGGGATGTTATCAGAGAAATCAAAAGTGCTCCCTGAAGTTAACCTCAGTTTAATCACAGGCTCTGCGTTGACAATTACGCAGCTGGTGAAAAGGAATATCACTTTCTTGGGTGAGAAAAATAATAGGTGGTTAAGTTCAGTGACAAATAGATGAAGAAAAATTTATGTTTTTATTTTTTCCAGGGAGTTTCGATGAGTCAACTACTCGTCAGGTTTCTCTGGAAGCTTGAGAGGAAATAATTGGCTCTGCTCTTTGGGCAATACCATTGTTTGCTCCCTTGTAGAGGCACATGAGAAATTTGATACCACTGTCATTTGCAAAGAGTAAATATCAGAGGTGGGAACAAATCATTCTTTTGCAATCCACAAGTAAGTTTTGTGTCTTGACCCCCAAGTCCCAAGTCAGGTCCAAGTCCTAAACTATGTGTTTCAATTCTTAGTCATGTGCTCTTCATCAAATGTAATGACATTTTAACAGCTAAGCCTTGACTTACTGTTCTTTGTGCAACATCAGATGTTGAAATGGATGTTGTTGCATTTCCATCTGTGATTTTCTTTCTCCACATCCTTCGTACTGCAATATTTTCACGACCACTGTGATGAACCACCGTATGTGAACGAAATGATCTTCCTGTGATCTGAAGCCCAGTGTCGTAACATTAGTTCTTCATTGTTCCTTCCTGCAACATGATTGGATGCTACTAATTTTTTCAAACGAAGTGAATGTGAGATATTAAGCACTGACCTGCTGTGAATTTACAGTATTATTTTTAGTTGATTCAGCCAATGAAGTAAAAATAAATTGATTTGTGGTTCATGCTTAAGTAACATACTTTTGCTGTTCCCGCTAAGGGGCAGATATCAAGTATTTTCAAGATAAAAGCCTCAAGTCCAAGTAGGGTTGCAAGTCATTGTTGATTTTGTTAAGTTGAGTCTAAAGTAATTGACTTTGTGACTCAAGTTTGACTCTTGTCCAATTTAAGTGGCTTGAGTACACATCTTGTAAATATATTGCCGGGTCCAGCAGCGGGTTAGTTTAGCTTAGCATAGCTAAAAAAGAGGGGAAAAGCCAGCTTGGCTCTGTCCAAAGGTAAAAAAAATCCCTTACCAGTTAAGTTCCCTAATTTGCATATAATATTTTGTCAGTTAAAATCCTTTAAACAACCAAAATGTGAAAACAACATGTGGTTTTAGGGAGGTTTATATGCACAACTTTGTTAGTCTTGGCTAGCGGCAGTGACTTTGACTATCTATCTAACTCTGCAAGAAAACTAACAAGCATATTTCCTTAAATGTGAAACTAATATTGAACAAAGAATGTGTCTGTGTGTCAAAACTCTGCCCGTTGTGCCTGACACAGATAGATATGCTTCTCCTGCTTGTGTGTTAATGCTCTGTGGTCAAGAGGGCAGGGCTGGCTGTGGTCCACGGTCAGAGGAGGAGGAGGGGACAGGAGACATGAAGAGGTGGAGGTGGGGTCTGCGGTCGTGGCCTGGGATTGATGACTCCGTTATAGGTCGTGGAGAAAGAGCCCACCCGCGTGCCACAGCCCCCCAACATCAAACATGCCGTATTATGTTGATCTATGGAGATGGCCGGGCAGTACTTTCAACTGAGTCAGGCCAGGTCCATCAAAGGATTTATCTCTTCACAAGATTAAAGGGGGGTAAGGCGTCTGCCAAACAAAGGCTAACTCTGAGGGTCAGCCCAGGTCCTGAACTGAGAGATTTACACTAAGACAGCCTTCGGATTGTCGTGAGACCCAGAAGAAGACGTTTCAGCCTCTATGACTTCTGTTTTAAAAATCTGACAACTAGTAAATTCAGTTAGCTGTTTGCTAGTTGATACTCTCATACTAGCTTGATTGTCCACCAAGATTGATGAATAAACCAACAATGTGATTTAATTGTTGAAATCTCTTCACGTATGCATCGCTGAAAACATTCAGCAGGATCATCTAACGCTATAAACACATTAGCACATACTTTCTGTCAGACCGCGAGGCAGGCAGGGTTAAAGTTATTCAAAACCTCCTTTATATTTCTGACATGTTCCTGGCATCTTTCAGGATTCCACAGTAATGACGAAATCACTTTTTGGGAACATTAGGTCGTTTATTTTTTTTATATATATATTTCCATTTTAATAGAAAGATATGATCTATAGTTAATCCTGCAGGAGAAAATCCGAACTTCTTTGGTGCAAATTCATGTGACGTCTAGTGACTTGTTCCTGGTGCTTTGACCTTTGCACTTCTTGCTATTAGTCACTTTGTAATGTTTTTAGTCTAGGAATGTAGGCCTGTTTCACTGTTGCAACTATTTTAAGATGCTTAGAATTATTCACCAGCTAAAACCAAACATAGAAATGCATAGAAATTCATGTGTACCACAATACGAACATTAATCATTAACAGTGTGTCTTATTTGGCTCTAAATGGCCTTCGTCATGTTTCTTTTGTTCTTCTCTGTTTGCACATTAGCCAAATGCAGACATGGAAAACAATTTGGCCAGGACTTTTTTTTTTTTTTTTGCAAGAATTTCCTATTTTTGTTTTCCTTTTAGAGGAGTTTGCTCCTTTTAAGAGTATTAGCCAGTGTTTTTGGTAACATACTTTGCTGTTTTCGTTCTGTCTCACAATGAAAACACTCATTTATATTCATTTGGACTGGAGTGGGTGAGAAACATAAAGTGGACTGGTGGCAAGATACGATCTGTAACAGGGACGGCGTGGGCTCTCACACAAACACGTGGAGGTTTTAAAGTTTGGGCAAAAAAAGCCTTAAATCAGAGTAAAACATTTGCAGGAATGTACCTTCACATACCTTGCATTTTATTTCACATGGGAATATTTGTCTCACTTATAAAATCTGGTGGTTGCGAGTGTTGGGTGATGTTAATGGAGGAGTCAGATGGAGGGAAGAAAAGTCTTTTATTTGAATTCTTTTGTTCTTCTAAAGCAGTCAATCCATAATAGCTATAAAGTAAAAGAAATGTGATCCGTGCTGACTTTTTACACCTCATCATTAATAAAGCTACTACGCTGTTTTGATTGGCAGCCTGCTAGCCATTGTCTGGTTCACAGATAACACGGAGCACGATGAAAGACTGCAGCTGAACTTTTTGCTGCACGTTAAAAGCAGCAACATCGGAGAAATAAACATAAGGGAGCAGCATTCATTTCTGCAGAATCTGAACTTTGAATGCATTCATGCACTGTGCAAATATCACAGGCTTTATTATTTGAGAGTGTGTAGGTGTGTGAGTGTGCGTGGTGTGTTTGTGTGTGTGTGTATCTGTGTTTCTACATATCAGTTAGCACAGTGTTGCTACGTGCTGCACCACCAAGCCTCGCCCATTGTGGGAGGAGAGCACAGGGCAGGGTCAACACAGTGTGAGCCAGAAGAGACACAGTGCCTGGCACCGCCAACACACACACAAACACACACACACACACTAGACAGGCAACCTTGGGAATCACAGCCAAAGCAGAACAGAATGTACATTAAGGAGGTCGTCTTTCCTCCCATCTTCTCCTTATTTCTCTCTCTGCACTCTCCATCTTAAACTACATAGTGAGGTAAATTAAAAAAAAAGTTCCCTTAAATCTCTGGACTGATGTGCGAATTTGAGGGTAAATTAATCTCTTCCTTATTTTATGTGGCTTCCTTTTTGCCTCACAGTTGCGAAGTGAAGTCAGCGACAATTTACCACCTAAAAAGTGTGACCCAAATAGCTCTGACTCCATTTTACTGTCATGTTTGTGTCTTAACATCGAGAGCGTTTAAAGGTTGAAAAGCAGTAAGTCATAATCGAGCCCTCGCCCTGCTGCTCCCTTCCCTCTCCAGTCACTGTCAAACATTTTTTAGCGTTGGAGGTCACATGGCCTAACTTTGCCTTGTAAGCACCAATCGCATGGTTTTATCCTCGTGTTAAATGTCCTGCTTTAACAACGCGCCCAATGAGTAGCAGATGAGGGGAGTTGTGTGTGTGAGGTTTATAGGTGTGTATGTGTCAGGGTCGGGCATGCTGTCATGTAAGACTTGGAGGATCTGTAGCAGGGCAAAGGACTTTAGAAAAGTGCTCCATTTACAGCAAAAATGTGAAGCATTAACCTTAAAGGTCACTGACCTGCAGAGGAATCAAATCCAAAGAAGCTAAAACAATATTTTTTCTCTTTAGGTTTTCTAAAAACCTAACAGACACTTGAATTAAACTGTAATTCAATTTTTTATATAAATGTAATTTATTTATTTGCTTGTGTTTATTCCTGTTCAATAATAATAATAATAATAATAATAATAATAATAGTAATAATAATAATAATAATAATAATAATAATAATAATAATAATAATAATAATAATAATAATAATCTGGGAATACAGTGGTGCTATTAAAGAGGCCTAAATAAAAAATTTTAAAAAATAAAAAAATTTTGCACTTTTCTGTACCGTATAATTTACATCCGGCATTCAGTGCAAATAAACAGTGTAGTGTGTTCATTAGGCAGCAACACAGTCGACACGTGTGTTGCTATTCCTAACTCTGACCATACAGTAGTTTCCATGTGCAGATGTTAGAAAAGGACATTTTTTTAACCCACTGTCACTGAAAACAATGCTTGATTATCCAACACCTCAAGCTTGTCCAGATTAGAGAAAAAAAACAATGGGGAATGATATTATTATCATGTAGACTGTCTATTGTAAACATCCATCACAGATTGCAGACCAACTTCCTGGTTCAGCTTTGACTTACAATGTTGCTGTAGTTTCACAAGCACACTGGTTTCCTGTGCTTATTATCAATATATCAGGTGCACTCACTTTCGGTTTCAGCTCCTAATCAACTGGTTTAGATAATCTCCCTAAATACTGACTCGTGTAATATCTGTCTGATTGTGTGATATCTTATTTCTTGTCCAAACAGACTTTGTTATTGCAATTCCAACCAGTTCCAAGATCTCACCAGTCATTTGGATAAGTACCATATAATGATATCAACACCAATAGATATGAAAGCCAAATTTACAAAGAAAAAAAAATAATCTAAGGTGTACCCTGGTGGCCTAGCTTTCAGGAAAAAGTCCACATTATTACAATTTCCCTTGTTTTTGATTCTGATTCCTTGTTAAGTGTGATACAATTCCCTCACCGTGTCTCCTGTCTGCATCTAAACTCTCAGCTATTGAAAAAAAGACACAGATGCCAAATAATGATTTTAAAAAAGGAACTGATATGTTTCTGCCGTTGTAAAAGTGTTTGTGGGTGCACAAATATCAGCCCTGTCTTGACTGCAGGCTCGCCACCTTGTTCCAACAGCTCAGGATTGTCAGCCACTTCTTCCTGTTATGGATCCTGGTTGCTGTTGATGAGAAAGGATGGAGGGAGAGAAGAGAAAACACAAGCAGCGGATTTCAGGCATTCTACAACGCATTAGGTCATGAGAATTGGAACTCGTGCTGTTTAAATGATGAAATGGCTCACCAAAGGGACCTTGGTTGATGTCCACACAATTGGTCACCAAGAGGTCATCCTCCGTCCGAGAGAGGAGAAGGAATGATAAATACGCTCAGCTCTGCACGATTATTAAATTTCTGTCCCCGTTTTTTTTCCCCCCTCCACTGCAGCGTAAATGAAGCTGTTCTTGCGGGCTGTTTAGGTTTGAACATGAGCTTTGTCTTCGTGTGGGAATTTGAATGTGACAGACATGCAGAGAGCGGCGAGGGCCAGAGAACAGAGAGGTCGTAGCCAGACATCGGAGCTATTTTTGTTTGTAGAAATTCAGAAGTGGTCCTGTTACCCTGGAGGCAGCTCGTGTTTTCCATATAGCTCAGCGACTTGGCAGGCCTCTACAGGGGCAGTTTCACATTGAGCCCCCTCCTGTCCCTCCCTCCTCTCTCTCTCTCTCTCTCTCTCTCTCTCTCTCTCCCCGCCTGCATCTCCCCCACTGTTCTCCCTTCCTCCCTCCATCCTCCCACCGTCCTCCTCTCACCCCCCAGCAGGAAAACGCTCGTGGCCCGCAATGGAGACAGCCTGACTGCGCAGGCGGCCCGGCAGATGCACTGGAGATAAGTTTGTGTGCGTAAGCTGGGCCGCGACCCTTGGCGGCAGGACATTGACCAGATCCTGTCAGTGAGAGGGCAAGAGCCGGCCCAGTACCTCTTCTGCTCATTTGCTTCCATACAGCCCCCCCTCTCCTTCCCATCCTACTGTCTCCATGCCTGGCTTCCCCGGCAGCTCAACAAGGGCCAGAGAGAGAGGAGGACAAGCCCCCCTGGAGCCAAGACTTTCCTCTGGGATCACAGACTCCAGCCTCGTTCCCCATGACACCTCCTGTATGCACAGTCGAGGTGCCACAAACACACTCACACACGCAGTCAAAACTCCTCCAAACACACAATAGGTCCCCAAGATAACTTCCCTTGTCCCACGCTAAGATAATGGATGGCAGTGTGTGGCAGGCTCTGTGACAGAGACGCCGAAGCACTTATGAAAACACCATCCTTCATGCTACATCAGCACTTTTTGGTTTCTTTTGTCTGCGAAATGGTTTCAGAGGAAACACCTAGGCTGGAAAAGTGAATGATTTGTCATGTGAAAGCGGAGCTGGTGGCACCGAGTGGTGACTGTAAGAGAAAAGGTACTTTAGTTTTTTTTGTTTAGTCAGGATTTTTCCCCCCGCAGGGAGAATGTACAGCAGGATTTCTTTCAGTCTGAAGCCATTAATTCACAGAGTCGGTGAAGCTGAGAGAAGTGTTACCTCTGACGAAAAGACACCATTAGATCATAAAGTACAGAAACAAGGTCCGGCTGAATAAATGCTCCCACAAGGATGATTGCTTCTATATAATACAGCACTTTGCCTCGCATATCCCAGAATGCCGAGCAGAACCAGTGACTTCCTGAATCCATCTAAGTGCTCGGTCCTAAAGGACCACGGGCAGAGATGAAAGACCTGGCACAACTTGAAATGCCATGGGGAAGTATTGACAATTTGGTTGCTTTGAAGTGCAGATAATAGAGCTTTCACTAGTTTTTATCTCCTCCTGAGACTATATTTAAACCAGTGTGCACTGGCCAGCGTCATTTAGATCCTGCTAGCAGACAAGTTGCCAGAGCTCTGTAAACAACAATCATGTATAGCACACTTTCAGGGGAGTAACAGTAGTTTTTTCAGCCCAAAATAATTCACTCCTATTTGACATTACAACTAAAAATTTTATGAACAAATCTCTCACCATCTTTAAATTACAGATATCCATTGATTTCCATTCATTTCTGTGCCATCTGAAAATCTGATAGCACACTCTGCTAGATTTATCAGTCATCAGTCTACAAACAAGTTTATATAATTATATAGAAACAGTGACAGTTTACCCAACATGACCATTCTTCAAAAGTTTATTTCCATAATCTACAGAATGAACTTGAAACCAAAAGCTGCCTGAAACCGTAAGAAAAATACAACCAAAGAAAGAAAGAAACTCAGTTCTAAACCCTGCTAGTTAGCATTTAGCTGTGATTACAAAATGTTATCATCCTAAGATGCCAAACTAATATGCGTTAGCATTTAGCTCAAAGCACCACTGTGCTTTAACACATGTAATGTCCTTAGAGGCAAGTCTTGCTTCTCCACTAACTTAACTCTCAATGGTCAGCGTGACATAAAATCTGCTTGTATTAAATCTGTCAAAAAACACTTTAAAGAATTTTGTGACTTTGTGACTTTAAATAGTAATAATAATGGTTACACAAGGCTTTACAACATCAACATCTTCTCATCGACTCAATCCAGACGTACAACATGACTTGCTGGATATATTTTCATTTTTTAAGTTCAGCTCTTTTAAGGCAGGCAATTGGCTTTTAAGAGGATGGACTATGTCAAACAGCTGTCATCTCTGATATTATGGATTTTTTCCATTTAATATGCTTTAAGTGGTTTGTTTTCTTTCTTATAATGTATCTTGCACAGGCTCACAGAGCGGCTAGCGTGGCTGGATAGACTGTAGCTTTTGAGTCTCGTTACATTAACAATAGATCAAATCAAAATGTCTGATGTTAAACAGAGATGGTTATATCCACACTTTGAAGTTCTGTTAAGTTCTGTGGTGTTTTGGAGCATTTTTCAGTCAAAACAGTGATGGTAAACTCACAATATCAATGTTTTTGGTCGTCCTTACCGCTCTCACCATCTTTTACAGCCGCAGCAGTATTTATTATTGCAAAAAAAAAAAGTATGATACACTACCTGCCAGCATCAAATGGCAGACATATAAAGTTCACAACTAAGTGGTGACCATTACAGCTTAAGATTGAGACATTTCCCACAGTTAGTCCAGAGCTATGCAAATTTAGAACAAATATTTACATTCTTCCGATAGTCTGACAGCTGAGTAAAAATTCCTGCAAACGTTGTGTTGTAACTGCCAGTTGTGCACGTTAAGACAACTTTTAGCTAACATTATTAAACTTTGTAAGGTGAGGATAGTGCCATGTTTGTTTAGGACTTGTTGCACTGCCCCCAAGTGGTCAAAAAAATTGTGGTTTAACTACAAGTCCAGAAAGGGATCTCATTGCTTTTCCTTGAACTCCTTGTAGATTTATCTGGTAAAACAATTTCAGATGAGGTTTTATGTTTCTATATTTAACAGTTTGTTCAATAGGTAAAGAGACAGAAGAAGACAATTAATTGTTTTTGTTTGCCACTTCCATCATGTTTTATAGAAAAGAGTCATTAATTTTTCCCTGTCTGTTACACTGACCAAAGGTGCTTGTAACTGAAATAACAGTATGTAGAGGAAACATGAGCCCTTACCTCTTTCTGCTCTGAATCAGGCTCTTCCACTAGAGTTCATTTCTCACCACACAAGTGACTCCTCCACACAGAGCAATAAGAAGCTGAACCCAGCTACTCATAGCTGAGAGGTTAAACCTAGTTTGTCATCAGATTCCAGTGGGAGGGAGGGATGAAGATGTTGTGCAAAGAGCAACCAGGCCCCCTCACAGGCAGCTTCTGACTCCTACTGACACCTCTTCTAGGAAATCTAATCAGCAATTCCCTTTGAAACCAGGGCTTCTTGTCTTTCGGCACTATTACTCCTGTTGTTGCTACGATTTCCAGAGAAAGTTGATTGTGTGGCAACTTTTATGAATCATGTGTCTCAAACTGAAACCCACCACTTATCAGAAAAAAAATAGTTTCTAGTTTAAGGTAGATATTTGTTTTTAAAGCACATTTGATAGTAAAATATCTTCGTTATCTCCAGCTTAGTAATGGCCAAAAGAAAAGCAGTTGAAAAAACAAAAACAAAAAAGGGCCTATGCAAGTCAGGGGAGATTAACTGAATTTTTGCGTGACAGATTGTGCTGTTATGCAAACTTGAAACAGAACAAAAAATAATGATATCCCAACAGATGCACCTGTTCACCATCAGCTAATATATGACTAGCAACAAGCAAGAGTTTAAAGGAGTAACTCATCCTAAAAACTGAAAAGCAAACTGTAAGTGTTGTCCATCAGCTCTGGTGAAAGTCAATTAGCTGCCTGATAACAGCCCTGTAATACAGTGCAACCCGGAGACATGAGTGTCACTGACACAGAATCTGAGACGTCCTACAACATCCCCATAAAAGCATTAATATTTTGCCACCTCTCATCTCTTTATGATGTTTTCCATGACACTGACACCCAGACCATGTAGGGATTTTGTTTTATGTCGTTGTAGTGAACCTGTAACCCTTCGATCATCACCTGCAGGTCAGACACACTGCACAGGACTGATTACACCTGTCGCAGTGATGTCACACCCTCTTTAACTCAGAAGATCAAGTTGGGTGTTGTTCCTGTCGGGAGCCTGGCACCTCCCTCCAGGTCACCAATGTGTGTCATCAAAACTATGGAAGATGGCAAGTCAAAATTGGTTTGGTCCCAACGTCTGGTCAAGTCGTGGCTAGAATATATATGACTCTGTGATCCCAAAACTAGACATCTCCAAATAATTGAAACTGACAGGGAATTTTTTTAGGCAGAAACTGATACCAAATAGAGCAAGCAGCTCTCCGGTTCCAGCTTTGTTCAGAAGCCATGTCACACTGTGTATCCGAAACTCATTTATTTATTGCATTAATTCATCTGTCCACATAGAAACAATTATTCTGATAAAGTGACTACACTTAAAACTCAAATTAGCAGAGGTTAAAAATTTTTGCTGAGTCATTTCTTTAACAAACACACCCACTGTATGTCAACAAGAGCTATTGTAGGTCATAAAGGCACATTAAGAGGCTCATGTGGGAGTCACAAAGTCAGCGGCCATGCTCGTCAGGTGTTGTGCTCTACAGGAACAATGCAATGGAAAACATAATGCGTATGTGCTGCCTTCCTATGACCTTCCGGTTGCATTGCACAACATGAGAAGGAGACTGTGAGCCCAGGTAAATATTGTCATAACATGATTCAACCTCAAGTTTTAAAATGTGCTGACAATGCCGTGACTAAGACGAATGGCTTTATCATCAGCGGGCTGCTGTAAAACTGTGTGAAAATTATTTTATTTGCAGGTCTCTTAATGTCATTATGGGTGTGTAGCAAAGGCATTTTTAAAGTCTGATGTCAGACCAAACTGAGTCATGATCCAGATGATGTTCCATACAGTTTTGTTTTTGAAGGATGAAAGGCCTGTATTGTATATTTTTGTACTTTACTTAAGTATTTCAACTTTATATGAGGTCAGTTCTTGGCCTATGCTGTTAGGAGTCAACCTTAAAAGATCCTAAAGCGTTCATTCATCACCACAGTCCTCTCCTACATTTACACACACTTGGCCCAGCGGTCATAGAGCATATGGATCCCTACTTTTTTAAAAATCATCATCTTGGACCTCCAGAAACTGGTCATCATCACTGTAAAAATGGCAACTATTGAGCTACTTTTTCATCTAAGGGAAGCGGTGGTAGTCTGAGGGTGTCAAATGAGATGAATATGGTGGGTGTTGGATAAGTGAAAATCTCCATGGATGACTGCACAAAGGCTGATTTCCATTTTCTCAGAGGTGCAGACTTGCAATGTTCAATACCTACACAGAATTAATACAAAAGTTAGAAACTAGCAGCTATTGATTCAGGACAAAAATTCATTAGGACCTTTTGAAACTTACTTAACTTGCCGTCACAGTTTATTTCTCCTTTGATTTTTGTCCAACATGCACTTTTTAAGCATGGTAATGTGATTTAGGTGCAGAGTGATTTAAAGAGGCTGCCTTGCATTATGCTAATGTAGCAGACAAAAATTAATGCAGACTTTAAGTTTACTGTGATGGATTACAGGTGGTAGCCTCAGTGTGGGGCCGGCTTATAAAGTTTTACATACATGGATAGGAACTGATGGCTGCTTGTAACATTAGCAAAAATACACTGAATATTTATAACTTCAGGTTTAAACATATGTGACAGAGAGGTTAAGAAGATACATTCAGCAAAAAATGGTGTATTTTTTTTTTAACTAACTTACATATAACAAGATTATGTGCAGAACTTTTTGGAGTATTTTATTGGAGTAAATTACATTTTTGTCTTGCTTTACTAAAGTATCTGGGTATTTCTTCCACCAATTCTGGACTGTATTAAAAAGGTCTCTGATTAGCCATTAACCTTCTTTAATCATTAGTCCCTTTTGGGGATTATTATGCATTCATGCCAATATGTGATGCAGATAGCTTTCTGTGAGATGATATCTACTGTACTCTTGAGTTTGGTTTGTTTTCTGCTGTCTCAAAAACAAATGGTGCTTTTATGAGTAATTGTTACGCCATAACTCATGCACTTCAGTTTCAATTAGCATGTGAAAGTCCATGTTCTTGAGGGAGTGTCCAGTTACAATTAACGTTTAAGCAGCGCCATTCCTGAGCAAGGCACTCAGCGATTGAGGGAACATGTTTTCTGTTCTTAGGAGCTCGTCTTTCAGCACGAAAACGTTTTTGCAACACAGTTGAAAGATTGAACGGATATTACAAAAATGTTGGGTTACTTCCCAGATTATAAGATCAATGATGTTAAAGTTGTTTTTTCCCCAAACTCCTCTGAGTAAGGAACATAAGTGTGACAGATGCGGCATAATTGTATTTGTCATGGCTGAACTAACCTGGAATCCACCGAAACACATCTTTAATGAACTTGAATAAAAGTTGACCATAAATGGTTGATAACAAAACATGTAAAACTCAAAATAAAAATGGGCAGAAGAACGTGGGAGTTTTACTAAACCTAACTTTTACTGCAGCTGTGAGCTTGTGATGACGCATGTGAGATAGCTGATGTGTGACCAAGAGTTTTCCTTTTTTCTTTGTGATTTAAAAGTCATACAGTTTTTTTTTATAATTCCATTTGCACTAAATTGATTTATTAGAGGAAGAGAGAAAAACACTGATTTTCAGCACAAAAGCAACAACATTATACAAAAATACATCACAGCTTTTATCTCAGGTTTATAAATGAGAATACCTTAATCTCTTGTAGGGCACAGGTAAAAATGGAGAGAAAAAGAAAAAAGAAAGAAAGAAATATAGCAAGGAAGGAAGATAGAAAGAAAAGGGAAGGCAGATAGACAAGAAGGAAGGAAGGAAGGAAGATGGAAAAAAGGGGAAAAAGTAAGAAAGAAAGGCAGAATGAAAAAAATAAGGACAAAAAAGAAAAAGAGGAATAGTAAAGAAAGAGCATATATTAACATAGTAGTTTTTCTTTAATTTAGAGCCACGTGAGCTCTTCAGTGGATCCTCTGCAGAGCCTTGCAGACGCTTCATCGTACCACTTCAAGAATGAAAACTAGGAGAGAAAACACACACAGCCCTGGCAGCCACCAGCCTTTCAGTCACTAAACTATATATATATATATATATCAAGAAAGGTGGACTGACATCGACATCCGCTAACTAAACGCGGAGCAGGTAAAATATTGTTCTCTGATGTTTACCTCACACACTGACTGCCCTTTAATCTCTAATCCCTCTCTTAGCCCTCAGACAACACGGGCCAGCGGAGCCATTGTATGGACTGCCACGTCGCCTTC
>JAPZDY010000004.1:15536764-15550980 GCA_029783645.1 Ctenochaetus hawaiiensis | reverse complement strand
ACCCCTACTGTACATAAGAGCAAACACCACATCAAAGGCGGCCACAGAGGGTGTCTGCAGGTGAGGAGGTCAGTGGGAGGTGAAGGGTGAGTCGTAGGCTGGCAGGGATGGAGAAAACAATCAAAGGTGAAAGCTGGTTGGCTGAGAAAAAGACCAGGTACTTTTTTTTTGTATTATTTATACTATTGAATCTACACTTCTCTACTTCAGCTGAAATTAAACTGTTGCCCTTCAAAACCAAATAGTCCCAATGTGCCAGATGAGAAATGGCCCAACAAACAGTGCTGCTGCTCATTATGCGATAAAGTAGACAAGAAGTATTCATCAAAGGATTGGCTGAGTAATCTGTGGCTCCGTTTGCTGTGCTGAGACGCTGCTCCTTGCAACTTTTCCGTCTAACTTACAGAGGAGAAAAAATGTCCTTATGGTATGATCATTAATTATATGTAAAGTATATAAAACATATCAAAGATCAATAACAAAATGCTTGCGATGTTGAAAACACAAGAATGCACGGACTAAAATGACATATTACATGTGTTTTTGTTCCCATAACTCTCCTGCATGTTTCACACAATTCCAGATGGTTTCTTAGTTTTTCCGCCTATTTTTTTTTTTTTAATTTTCTTTACATTTTTTTTAGCCCCATTAAGACTTAAACATACATGGATTTCTAAATTCTAAATTTCTAAATTTCCATCACATAAGCTTAAAAATATTTTTTTACAAGCTCTAGATTATAAAGGATAACTATTTTATTGCAACTCTTAGTTTTATGGCTGACAAGAGAGTTCAATGCTCTGCAGCTTATGATAGCACCTTCAAATAGGGGAAGGTAAAAACTGACGAACATGCTTCCCAGTGATTCACAGTTGTAGTGATCAGTCCTGTCGGTATTTAGTTTGCATGTAAATGATGAGTCATAAAAGGTTAAAACAATGGCCCAAATTTTTTTGGAACAGAGCATATATCCGGCTAAACGGTTGCCTTGTTTAAAACACTGAAGAGATATCACCCTGTTCCCACATTTCAGAGGTTTTTTTTTCTTTTGTAATATTAAAATATCAGATTGCACTGATAGATTAACTGTGAAACTAAGACCCAAGTTTTTAAAAAAATCAGATATATCCTTGAATCCTTGTAACTCTTAAATGGACATTTCAGTGCAGATCACTGATAAAGACGTACCTGAAAACCACTACTTAGCCAATCATTTGTCACTTAGTATTTTTACTGTAACTTTTCTTTCAATTAAAAAAATGTCAAAATTTCTTGGCATAGCGTGCATTACATGCAATAAGAGTAAGAAAAAGGTGTGTATTTACATAAACCAATTCCTAACAAGCACATATAGATGTAGATATCTTTCATATTGGGGTAATACATTTATTTAGCAGGTGTTGGCACAAATGTGCAGTCAGGTGGTGAAGTCATGTTGCTCTCTATAAACAGAGGCAGCACACACACACTCACACCTCTCCCCACCAACAGAGAACTCACCACAAGACCACACAAACTGTATTTACACCTTGCATTGCTTTGCATAAACACTGCTGCCATGTTTGTTTGCTACTCTGTGTAGCTAGTGTGGGTTTTGGAGAACAAAGATATTTCAGATCCCTCCTTCTCCTCCCCCTCTGCTCGCCCTCCTTCTCCTTCTCCTCCTCCTCCCCCTCCTCCTCCTCCTCCACCTCCTCCTCCTGCTGCACTAATTGAGTGATTCAAAACAGGGCTCAGACACGCCGCCCCTGCGACTCTATCTGACTGGGATATTATCGGAGTGGCTGTCAGACGAGGGTCCAGAGCGGCTTGAGAGGAATGCAGTCCACAACCGTGGGCCAGCAACAGATCCTCCACTGCAATTGCAGACCCTCAATTCTGCCCCCTCCTTACTCCCCTCAACCGTCTCAGGCCAATCAGTCAACAGGACCCCAGGGGCCATTTTCAAAAACAATCACTCTCTCTAAGTAGTCAAGAGGTGCCAGGGCTAATTATAAACAAACTATTGATGTTCTAGCAAAGGATTGTGCTAGACTGTGCCAGCGCAGTAAATGTTTGTGTGTGCATGTGTGTGTGTGTGTGTGTGCGCACGTGTGTGAGTGTGTGTTAGGGTCATAGGAAGGTTCTGCTTGACAGAACATTCAATTGGCCATTTAACAGACCTCACCCGAAGTGAACGCTCCGAGAACACAGCTACAGAATCCTAATGACGTGTGCCTAGGTTTCTGTGGAATTGGTAACAATAAACTGTAAAATGAAAGAAAATAATTACCCAGGCTGTGATCTTGTAATCATTTGCATCAGTGTGTTTAAGTTACGTCCAAGAAAATCATTTTAATGCACTCCAGATTAACGTCACTAAGGAATGAGTGCAAATTTGAGTCTTATTTTCCAGGTAAGTGAGAAAAAAATGACATTTTTACATGGACAACTATACAACTATAAGTATGCAAACATTCTAACTATTAATACTGAAACCACATCACATATGTGCCTTTTAACAAGACTCACAGTCTACAGCCATGCTAGCATGTCTGTGAGGATTAGCTCAGGCAAGGTGATGCTGTGAGCTAAATGCTAAAGCTAGCCATGACAGCATGATCAAAAATACAATGCTGAAATGCTGCTGGTTTGCAGGTCTAATGTTCATCATGTTCACCGTCTTAGCTAAGCATGTTAGCATGATAACATTTGCAATTAGCAGCAAAAAAAGTACAACTGGTTAGAAATCGACCAAAAACTAAAAACATTGGACAAATTGAAATTTTGGCAGAATCTTAACACTGGATGACAAATTATTTGATCATCTAGAGGGGATCATGTGTGTCTACCAGATTTGATGGTAATCAAGAACATACATTTATCAATGTCAGGGGGTCACCAAAGTCTATATGGTTCAGCCTCTGTGGCTCATGGATTTCGTGCAAGGCTCAGGGGTGTGGACTGGAGCGTGGAGTTTGACTTTAGTCAGACATGAGTCATAAATTTGATGACTTTAGACACGACCTGCACAAACTTGGACTTTAACACGAATAACTAGTGCCCTTTTTCGGACTGCAGTCTTTTAGCTTGAAAATACTTCCTGAAGGGCCCGATGATTAAAAAGCATGTCACTTTAAAAATGTGCCACAAATGAATTAATTTACTCTCATTTTCTGAATCAACTAACAAAACATTTATTCTCAAGTTAAAACTTTATTCACCAGATCGATTGTGTTTGATCCATTTGACAGCATCTAATCAAGTAGCAGAGGTAATGCTTGAATCACTAACATTGCGTCACTAAAAAAATGGTTGACCTAGAACTTTCATTTCTTGTCTTGGAATTTAGTTTACTTGAATGCAAAGGCTTGAGACTTTCTTGTGACTTGTTCACACACTTCAGTCTGGACCAAAGTGGTGGGCTGACCGACCCACAGACGGACAGACAGACGAACTGAACCGAACAGTTTACGAGGCTGAGAAGTTGCATGAAGAATCTGAAAAAATGACTGCTTAACCAAGAGTTCAGTATCAGGTCATTAACTTCAGAGCGACACCCAGTGAATCTGGTTTCCCCGTCGAGTGTTGCCCACTTTAAAATAATGCATTTAGGTCTAAATCATGCGATAAGGGTGCACGCTGCTGGTCTGTGCTTTGTGACGGAGACAGAGAGCAGAGTGACAGAAGCTCTGCAGAGCCAAAGAGTTCCATCCTCCTCCGGTTAAAACAACAGTCTTTTCCTTGGAGCCATCACACTATGACACATGGTCTAATCCGTGAGAGCCATATTTATTTTGGTATGGGCTACATTTCTTTCCTTTAAGTAATGAATTAAGAAAACACGGGGCCTGGCGCTGGGTTGTGGAGATGTGTGGGAGAGAGTTGCGTGCACTGTCTCAGTATGAACCGGAAAGGAATGGAGGTGGGCGCGAGGTATGCAAAGATAGGAGCATTCCCCTCATCCTCTCATCCTTTCATTTCTTGACCCTACAAACAGTTTCTCCACTGAAGTCATGTTTTCAGTCCTCCGTCCCAAAGAGACAGCCAAAAATGGGAGGACTGGATGAAGTGGGAGCCAGAGAGTAGTGGAGTTCAAGGGAAAGTGGGGGGATGTCTTCAGAGCAGCCTATAACATTTAATGGCAGAAATAAGGCAGCAGCTAAGTTTCTCTGTGCAGTACTACTACATGCATCCACATGGGCTTGTGTGTGTGTCATTATGACTGTTAGGCATATCCGTAAAGGTTGGTAACAGGTCAGCTGGGGAGGTTCAGGAACAGCTCCCCTCCCCTGCACACTCTCTCTACAGAATACCTTCTGCAGAAGGGTTAAATAAATGTTAGTGATGTGATAACCAGCCTGTTTATTGAGGGGCCTCTTGCAGGACAGCTAGTGGGCCTGCTTGGATTTCATCTTTGATGATGTCATACTGCCACTCCACCCCCTCAGGCATCACATACTTTCCATCTGCTATTATACATACAGTAGTTTTGGAATTTGAATGAATCATGTTTAATAAATCAAAGCGGCACTGTTAAAACACCTACGGATGGGACGCAGTTAAAAGGCAGTTTAAAGTGTTTTTTATCCTTCTAGATTCTGAGATTCTGAGTTTTGGAGATTTTGGCCGCAGAGACATCTGCCATCTCTGGAATATAATAATACTGGTTGCACTCCACTAAGATGTTCATAGAGCCAAAGAAATACTTTTTTAAAAAAGTCAACAGCAATGTCTCTTTTCAGGAAACATTATCTTTTAACTCCAGATTATTTGTGCAGATGTTGTGAGAATTTTTATGTTGAAACAATTTTCTATTTACTGAACTACACCAGCCTAACATCGCACTGCCCAGAAAGAAGCATGCATCTCCTAATGCACGAGAGGCTCATGCAAACATAAATTGTATCCTCCTTGGCAAAGCTATAACTTAATCTAACTCATTTAACTTAGTTAGCTGGCTTATTATCCATTAAGATATGCATGCTCTCTTCTGCATTGTGATGCAGTCGTCAAATGCAGTTTGATAGAAACAGAACAGTTCCAGTTTCAAAACTGTTCATTTAGGTCTGCTGAGATGGCAGATCATTTTTATGGCTCCTCCAAAGCTTGGCAACACATTAAGACAGACTAGATGGATAAATGGCACTAAAAAGGGAAAGATGATTTAGGTGAAATTGCCCCTTTAATTGTTTCGGCAGTTAGGTGATTAAAAAACCTGAATATTCTTGAGTTTAAGGGTCAACTATTGTTATTTAGATCTGTGATGAAACTCTGTGAATGACTGTAATTTAATATGGACTCAGCTCCTCCTCATCTTGTTAAATAAGTGGAAAGCCAGCAGGCCTGTTTCCTCTGTATTTAAATGAACAAAGTAAAAGAATGTTTTCTTTTTTGCTCAGACTCTGGAGAATGACAGGAATTCAGTCACTTGAGGACAATGTGAAACGGCCACGTTTTCAGCTCCAACATCTTTTTTTCATGTTACATTACATTACATTAACCACCTCAGAGCTCACTGAGACAATCAAATGATGGTAATGAAAAGCAAACAAAAACAAAACTCCAACAACTGGGGCTGAAAGTGGGGTTAGTGGAAACTTGAGTTTGCCATCCCGGGGTTAGTCAGCAGAGTTCAGACTCAGGGTCAGTTTGTTTAACCTGCTTTTTGGAAGTAGGATCTTGTAGTTTTGGTCATTGAGCCTGTTGGGATATGTAGACCTCCTCTGAAATATTACAGCAGTTTCACACTGTAGCTCTGTAGGGCCACAAAATATGAGCCCTGAACAAACAAAAAGTGAAAGTAATTTTTCATTGTAAAACAACTCTGCACAAGAATATGGTACATGTTTGTGTACTGTAAGTTAACCATCTAGGTCATCCTGTTGAACTTTAAGTGGGTTCTGCCACAGACAGTTGAAGCTAAACGTTGTTGTTGTTTAACTTGTAGTGATCATCTTTGTTTTTACATCCATATATCTTTTGATGGTTGTGTTATAACTTAAGGTTTATGGTCATTTTCTGTGATCTCAATGGCCTCCTTTTTCAAAAGAGTCTTTTTAGTTAACACTCAATGCAAAATCTCTGTATTGATACCAATTATTTGGCTAACTTACTGTTTTATAGGTTTGTACAGATACATCTGGGATAAGATCACCCATGTGAAAAAAAAAAGAAATATTGAATTTGAGCTAGGAGAGACCAGGTGTGATGTTTGGATCCTGCAAATTCTTGATGAGTAATGTGCAGGATGAGGCTACATTGAACTACACTTTTTAATAAAACATTTAAAAAACTGATATTAAAAAAGCATCTTTATTCTACTTTGAGTCCCATCTTCAAAAAATGTCACAGATGGCAGCCATAGGCAAATACGCACATTTTAGCAGCTTCCATTTTGGTGGTGAACTTTACAGGTTTTTGTTTCTTTTCGATGTCTGTTTCACATCAAAACTTAAATAATTACTTGCTCACTTGCTTGTGTGTTCTGATAATTGTTGTTTACTGGGATACAACACTATATAAAACTCCCAAATGATATCGAGAAAAGCTTTGAAATAAAATTCCCCTTCTGTCATCTTCATTCTGTTGTGTCTTCTTTCAAACACTTAAATACAATGGAAAAAACGTCACCCAAGTAAAAAAAATAAAAGAAAATAAAGGGGATGAATTGTATTGTTGTTTGATGGTGTTTTAAGCATCACACTCTGAGTAGATTCACCTACAACCTCACTGATCTGACACAAAGATACCACAGCGGAGAACAATGGATGGCATTCACCTAAAACGGCCAAGGAAAGAATTCTGTACTTCCCACTGTGCTCTATTCTTAAATAAGGCCATACTCCAGATTATTCTGAAGAAACACTTCATAAATTCCCCCCCCATTGAAAAATGTTCCAGCCCTGGTTTTTGCGTTCACATACGTCTTCACTTTCTCCTCCTTTTTCCTGTTTCCCGGTGAAAAACACAGAGGGTGAGGCCTGGGGAGGTGAGTTTCGGTTCAAAGTTGAAAAGGGCGCCACTGAAAAACCCTGGCAGGTGTTCAGAAAGTTTGGTGCATTTATGATAACAGTCAAGTTGACTCGGTGCTCTTGATCACTGGCTGTGGATTTAGTGTAACTTGGAGGAGAAAAAAAGAGAGAGAGAGAGAGATATGAAGTGTGTCTGCTGTCAAGGTCAGTTTCTAAAGTCTGTGTTCAGACTCCTCAGTGGCAATAACAAAGCCGTACAGTGAAGTTGCAGCTAACAGGGTAATATCTGTGCACGGACTGTGGCCGGCCAGTTGAATTGTGCAGTGTAAGTGAAAGCTTGACCCCATAAGTGCTTAGTGTTAATACTGCAGGAATTCACTGGAATTTTGTTTTCATAAAATGAGGACAGGAAAGGGTAACAGTGGAGGCATAAATCAGGGATTTTTTTTTCCTCTCTCCTCAGAATAAGTGACCGCATGAGTGTAATAATAAACATCTCAGGCAGAGATTGATGTTGGATGGGCCTGACTGAGGGCACGTAGTTGCTAATTTGCGCGCGGGCTGTGCCCACATCGAGCTCAAACCCTCCTCACAATTCCCACATTATTTGGGGGCGAAGCAGGAAGAAATGACAGACATAATTTCCCTGTGATCAAACATTGTTGATCCGTACGTTAACACGACAGATGCAATCTTCACTGGCCGCAAAATAATTGAATGTGCTGAAATTGGGAACTATTTTGAGGTATTTCCTCTCTTTAGAGCAGTGAGGCAGATTGGCTTAATTAAGGAGGGAAAAACAGGAAGTTTTAAAGTCACGTCTATAATTAATTGGTCGCCTCAGCCAAAGGGTCTGCCTGGTCAGGGGAGCACAAGGAAGCAGCTCTGTTGTTTTGCTCAGTCAATGGGTTCACATAGGACTATACAGACTATGCTACTGTGGTTGTTTTAAAAAGGAAGACTACAGTTCAGTAAAGCTTGGGTTTTATTTTGGTACCACAAATGACCAGTTTTATCAGCTAAAAGTAATTTTTAGAGCACGTAAACATTGTTAAAGGCCAGATAGCTACCACTTCTCTTGGAGGTATAACTGATAAACTTGGTAAAAGTGCCTGTAATGTCATCAATCATCCCTCATTGCACAGGAAAACGTGTGCATAAGTACGGCAAGTGTTGCAGATCAAAGTTGAAGAAGGAAGTCAGACTCTAACCTCTGGGGAGACTTTTAATCAGCCACTACAACCTGCAAAACGAAAGCCTGATGACCAGCCGCAACATACAAAGGCGTTAGGAGGCTTATTTGTGGTTTAGCTTGTCTACCTGCACTGGAAGTTAGTCCTGCCCCTGAAAAATCAACCTGTTTCACTTCTTTTTATTATTATTTTTTACAAAACTAATTTATCACTGTGATTTCAATTTAATCAATTCAAAAATGTTCACATTTAAAACAGAAAGTTATGAAGTAAAATAAACTTGTTAAATTAAACAAGTCACCAAAACACTCATACATGACCCCCAAAAAATAATCAAGCAAGCATAACTGCTAGTTTTTCAGATTTTTAACACTTCTGTATTTCTTATGTATTCACTGAATTTTCCTTCAGACTTTACAGTGTGTAAGGTTACTCAGCAGACAACCTCCACCAACTACATTTAGATTATCTGGTTAGAAAAATATCTGATAATGAAAAGGAAACAGTTGTTAGTGAAATGTGGTGCTAGTGCAAATGCTAGTGTCGCAGAAAGACAAAAAAAAAATTTTTCAGCCCACAGGCCTGTAATCTTCAAGGGGCGATTGATAAGTTTTGGCTTAAGGTAAAAGGAGGTTAGTTGTTCGGCTCTGGTTACACGCACATGCAGTTCAACTCTTTGAGTGATTATGCAGAAGTTTAAAGTTAATATCTTTTGTGGTACTTTTGTTTGAGTGATTGAACGTTGCAAATAATGGCCGTCTGAGAAAATGGAAAACATCGGCCTTTGGTGCAATCATCTGCTAATTTGTCTCGCACAAGGAGTTCCACATGGACAAGCAGGCAACACGGGGAGAAAGTCCTCACTTCCTCCAGTGAAGTGAAGAGGTGAGATTCTGAATATATATGTAGCAAAGAAACACAACTGTACAAAGACCTATATTTTCATCAGAGAATTCTGACTTACAATTTTCAATTACCCAAAACATAAATTCCAAGAAATTCTGGCTTTGTAATCTATTTTCCCCTCACAAGGAATAGAAACATTAGCTGGTAAAATTTAATAGGCAGTTTTTCTCTTCATTTTGGGAGCCTGCCATACGTCAGTGGGTTATTTATTCTAGATGCTCATTTGGTTATCAGGAGTTTTCATAAGAGGTCTCAGCAGAGAGACGCCCAATCAGCAGGCGAGAGGGGAGCCTCACTGGTCTCTTCTGCCAAGCTGCTGCATCCTGCGATTTATCTCCGCTGCGTGGCCGTGCTGCTATCTTGAGCCCTAGATGTAAAATTTGTTACATTTCAGGTCGTCAGCGAGCCAAATGGTGTTTACACAAGCATACCTCCATCTGAAGTCCTAAAGTCTGAGACACCGCTTTGCATTATGGGTAAGAGGGGCTTGTAAAGTCCCACCAAAGTTTACAGCCCTCGACTGACCCACATGACTAAAGCTATGACTCCACGCAGCTTCTCCAGAAGCATGGAGATTTTTGAGAGGAACAACTGATAATACCAAGCGGCGGGGCATTGTTTCTCCCTCACTCTGTCATCCAAGTCAAACACAGTCACGCAAACACAAACACACAACTTACATCATGGAGCATGGAAATCACCCGTGTCTGACTCACATTCTTGTTTTGTCTGATTCACACGATTCACACCAGAACAATAAAGATCATGGCAACTATTAGGGGAGATTTATTCCACCTATTCTGTTTTTTTTCTCTGTTTGTCCTGTCACAATCATGGTCGACTTCTGATCATACATCACAAGGAGAGAATTCGCTTCCCCCCGGTGAGACAGTGATTAGTATATTGCTTGTTGACATATGTTTAATTGATTAAAACAGGCCCGCTGTGATTCCACTGTGTTTTGTTTTTAAAGGCCAGGGTTCTGACAGAAATACTCCGGGAAGTATTGCATTTGGCGGCGAGCTCGGGTTCCCATACACAAGAGCGCTGAACTTAATTCAAAACGCCTTGGACACAAGGCTGACTGTTGGGCTAGTAGGAGAGGAGAGATAGATGTAACCTTGCATTGAACTCCCAAGAATCTCGGCGTACTCCTTGAAAATACTTACGCGAGTTGCATGATTTAGTGGCCGGGTTTTCAAAGAGTTTCAGACCCCTTTAGGCAGAGAGCTCGGTAATGAAATAACTTTTCCATTAGAGAGTAAGAGTTCCCTCACAAAACTGGCAATGCTTTGTCTGGAAATGGGGATAGATTTGAAAGTCAAATCATGCTGGGCTGGTCACATGCTTTACATAGTTTGTTCCTGCAGAATGAAGAGAAAAGTTAATGCCATTGAGAGGAAGTTTACTGTAGAGTTGACCGGTAAAGAGAGCAAATGAAAATTAGCTGCACGGTATCAGCACCTTCTTTGGTGGGATGGTGAAAAACAGCCTGTTATTATCTTTAGCCATCATTTCTCATTTAAAACTTCCCACAATTCATTATGTTTCAGTCCACAGTTTGCTGCTGGTAACAGTATGTTGGTTCATCTTTAAGTTTTCTTGACATTTTACAAAAAATTTTTTTTTACCTTTTTTTCTTTGCAGCAAAAGGATCTAATGCCATGAAGTTTTGTAGATTTGTAGACGTACATTGAAGGTCTCCGGAGGATGAATCCTGCTTGCATCGATTTCTCCTACATCACCACAGTAATGTTGTCATTTGTTGTTTCTTGTGAAAAACCTAAACAGCTATTGTGTGGATTGTCATCAAATTCGGTACAAATATTGAAATGACCAGATGTTCAAATTTTCTGGTGGCAGTCCACATTTTTGGTGGTCCGTCCCCAGCTTGAGCTGTCCCTAGAAATGCCCCTGTTTTTAACACACAGTTAAACAACAAAAGTCAAAAAAAGATTTTACATGGCAAGAAAGACCAGACAGCGGAGCTCTCTGTTTGATTTATCGATCACACTTTGCCTGGTTTTGCCAACAGAAGGGGCTGCTCGCTATTGCTTCACAGCTTCACGTCACTCTTCTTCTACTCACTTCTTGTTCGCAACATCATCACAAATGTCTTTTGAAGCCAGGTAGACTCGAAAGGAAGGGAGGACGAAGGCTGGACAGTCAGACGAGTGATAGAGATCGAGGAGGAAAGGTAAAGATTTGATTACAGAGCCTTCAAAACACATTCACACTGTATTTTTAGACTAATATGAAAAGTAACTGACAGGAATCTGTAAAAATCAAGAATTTTAACTTGTAAAGAGGAGGTTCAGTGGCTCTTTCCTGGACTGTTGGCTGTTCAGATTGAACGGTTCTGTGTCGTCTTCTTTTTTGTAGTATAGTTGTTTGTGTTTGTGTTGCAGTGTGTGCCAGTCAGTGTTGTCTGTCAGTGTTGACTGTTAGTGTGTCTGTCTGGTAGTGTTGCTTGTAGTGTTGTATTTATAGACAGTTGAATACACTGTATTCAACCACTGTATCTTTATTGAGTATCCCTTAGTTTACAATGGCTTCAGTCCCCATGGGACCATAAATCATTTTCTGACACAGTCTACTCAGTTAAACATAGATAATTACAGTTCAGCAGTTAACACAATCAAAATGCATAAAACTGGATTGTTCCTCTTTTATATTCCATAGATAATAACATTGAATATTTAATAATAATAGGCTATCGTTTCCCTGGACTGACCGGAGACCCTACCTAGTTTTAATTTCAGAAATCTGGTCACCTTAACAAACTCTGTTCCTCCTCAGAATGAACTGAAACAACTTTGATTAACCTTTTTGAAGAGCAATGATCATGTAGCATTTTAATTTTTCCAACAGCTTTACAGCTTTACATTGTGTTTAGTGCTAATTATCAGATGTTAGCATGCTAAATATCGAACACGTGGTGAACACTACCTGCTTAACATCTGCAAAGTAGCATGTGAGCGTGTTAGCACGCTAATGCTAGCATGTAGCTAAGAGCACTACTGCCTCAGAGAGCTGCTTTTATTGCAGCAGACTGCTAATCTTGATAAACATAAAAAGAAAGGGGAGGTCAGCACGAGCAGCTTCAGCAGATTGAACACACGTTATGAATAACGCAACCAACAGAAAATTGAACCACAGAGGTACAGCTCGCAGGTATAGCAGGAATATCTCCCATATCACAGCTTTACTTTATGTCTAGCACAGCATCTTTAGCAAGGCATCGTCTCTTTAGGTTCATGAAACTTCACTCAGGTTAAACTAACTTTGTATGACATGAAATCCTATCCTAGATTCAATCATGTAACCACTAATAGATCTGACAAGACTTTTAAAATAATACTTTTTAACATTTTACAGTTTTTACGTGTACATAGGCCTACTGTCGACAGACACGTAGAATACGTTAGAAAGCTCCGTACTTTACTCTCTGCCCTCATCCAAAAAAAATGTGTCTGCAACTCGCCTCTACAATGACCTTGTGTTTGTGTGTGCAAGTCTGGCAGACTATTCATAGCAGAAAGTTCCCAGTCTGCGCCGTTAGGAGGAACAACAGATTGAACAAACACAAAACGCGAACAGCTTTCTTCACTGGCGGACCAGGCATTTAATCCCAACGTTGTTCCATTTGTCTTGTATGTTTGCATATCAGAGTAGAGCTTTATTTGCTGTGCCTGCAGTACCAGACGTTAAAATATTCAAGTACAGAATTTTTTTTTCCCCTCGAAAAACTCAGAATGTATTATTCCTCTGTAGCATGTAACTGTACTAACTGTTTGATGAGGGATGGAGGACATATGGGCCATAGAATTGCTATCAACTAAAGGACAGATGTTAAAAAAAAAATGTCTGTGGGTCTCAAATCAGTTTTGTCTCAGTTAACTCCAGACCTCGATTCATATAAAGTCTGTACCAGGTGTGAAATGCTTTGTGTTAGCTTGGAGAAACATTGGAAACACCCTTTAGATATCCAAACGTCTACTTTGTCTCTCTAATAAAAATTAAAAACTGTTTACAGAAATAGACATATTGCATGGAAACTTATTAAGATGTACTAATCCGATGTCTCTGATTACTAAAAGCACCAATACTAATCCTATTTATGATCAACACTGAAAAAAAATCTAAATAAAGATGTTTGTTTACTTGCTTTAATCTTGCTCTTTTGCTAAGAATTATTAGTTTTCATTTTAAATTATACACTCTAATTTACGTTCATGGTTAAAGCTATTTTATTTGATCAAAATAAACTTTAAATAATTCATAACACTGTATGAATGTTGAATATTTCATGTGTTTAATTAATTCAAGTGTTATTAGTTGATCCATATTTTGTTTTTTTTTCACTGAACTACTGACCATTTTGTGTCAGAACCACATTAAATTCTTGTCATTATAAAATGTATTATTTCCACTATTCTGTAAGTTACATTAGTTATTCATGGTGAAAAGAGATTCAGTTTTTGGTGCAACAGAAATCTCTGGTCTTATATGAATTGGCATAAAATGTTTCAGATGAGTTGTTCACAGAGAAGTTTGTAGTTTTATTACTGGGGAGGGTTCTGGTGTCAGACTGGGAGCTGGTTTCAGCAGATACTCTGAGCTTAAGTGTCTCAACCTTTATCAGGAGAAAAAGGTGGACAGTTGAAGAATTTACATTTAATATCCATCGTTGTGTCATTTCATGCAAATTCCCAGAACGTAGCTATTGTTTGAATAATAAACTGTCTTTTCAGTGCATTTCTTTTCTTTTGACAGATAACCGAGAGTTAAACAAATTTAATTTCTTGGCACCAATGTGTTAAGTGACGTCTTTTCAGCTCCACCGATTGTTCCAAACTTTCTTCTGCAGCTTGTGATTCACTTCCAGGTCAAATGATCGCAGGTTAAAGAATTTTTCCTTTTTCATCATAACAAAATTGTTCTCTTTTGTCATTTTCTCCACGTTCAGCCACATCTCCTCCCATTAGGTCCTATTCCTGACAACTTCCTGCAATTCCTCACAGCACACTCTCAGTGTCCCACCCTTTATTTTCACTCTTCTCCACCAGAAGTGTCATTCGTTCCAACACCTCCCACTGTTTCTGTAATAAGTAACACTGTCTATACATAGTGGCATGATGTAATCTCTGTGTGGAGCCAAGCG
>JAPZDY010000004.1:15507991-15523838 GCA_029783645.1 Ctenochaetus hawaiiensis | reverse complement strand
GAGAAGTGTAAATAATGCAGGTGAAGTTCATGAAGGAACTCACAGAATTTCTCCTAACGTAGAATTATCCACAACAACTGTGAAAGCCTTTTACTGCATTTATCACCTCGCTAACTCGCTGCTCTGCTGGAGCCTTTAAAACATTGACCTATTTACTTTTATTTTATGGAAGACACAATTAAGTTTTATACCTGCACAGGTTTGTGTTCTTCCTGTCTTCAGCTGAAAGGCAGCCTGTCCAGAAGTGCTGGAGCAAAGGCTGCTGGGAGGCCGCGAGTCTCAGGCTCCCCTGTTTGAAGTGGTAGATGATTAAACGAGACATGACAGGTGTAAAAGCAACCTTTGTCATTTTGGACATGTACCGTCCTTGCTCCGCCGGCTCGCCCACAACGGAACGCCCTACTCACCTGCCTGCATACACTGAATGTGTGTGTGCATTAGTGTATGTGTTCGATGTGTGTGTGTGTGTGTGTGTGTGTGTGTGTGTTTGTTAGTTCTGGACGAGGAGTTTCTGAGGGGGGATTGATTGAAAGTTGCCAACAATCCTGCACCATTACACTTCCTGCCAGAATCATGTGACAAATGGTAAATACCCTTGTGGTCAACTGAGAGGTGAAAGCTTGTGTGTGTTTTTATGCTCGTTAGGCCGGACAAGAACATAACAGGCCAAAAGAAAAAAAGAAAAAAAAAATGGTGGAACAGATGCATGAACGAAGGTGACTTCAGAAAGATGGAGGCACATTTATCGGTTGTTTTGGGTTCTTATTTGAGTCTCCAGCAGCTCCAGTTTATCAGTGTCACAGTGTCTCATCAGCCTGACACAGGCTGCAAGGTTCATTTGACCTATCGCCTTAACTTTGACTCTAATCATTCAACTGCAGCTTTTGTTGTTGTATTAAGAACTGCTTTTATCTTTTGTATTCTTCTTGTCTTCTTCCCTTGAAAAAGGAGTCTTGATATCTTTAGCAATACTTCATTTAAACAAAGATAAAAATAAAACACTGTTCGTAAACGTCAATTTTTCCCTCAAGCAGTCTCTTACAGGCTTGTTCTGTTATTCTATGGAGCTGAAATTCAAACAAGGCTTCTAAAGAACCAGCTATGGATCAGCATATGTCTCTGTAATATGAGGGATTAAGTGGATTAGTACAGCAAAGTCTCGCTGCATGTAATTATAATATTAATTTGTGCATTTATCATGTTATGATTAGTCATATTGGATGTGGGATTAAGTGGATAAGGGAAATGATCTCCTGCCACGAAGCTTTATGAAACTGGTTTCTACACCTTTCAGGCTTATGATTCATTTTTGATGTGGACTCTTTGATCAGCAGCAAGTTGTCAGCAAAAAGACCAAAGTTCATTTACTATTTTTAGATATGCTGTGATGTGGACGGATGACAGAAAGATCCACAGTGCTTTTAATTTTTGGTTATAGAAAAGTGAATCTTTATTTTGCCACACAGGGAAAAGACTGCTGTATTTTTTAATAAAGGAACAATATTAAGTTCAGTATTAACTTGATCTTATTATTCCATCTAAGTTCATCTTAATTTCCATGAAAGTCAGAATCTGACTCCAAGTCCTTTTGTTAAACACGTTGACTCAGTTTCTTGGGGATTTCAGGGAGCATTTTCTGCTTTTACTTTTGGTCCCACGTCAAAGGAAAAAGCCAGTAGTCAGATAAGCCCCCCCATCCATCACCTATAAAACTTAAGTGTTTAAAAAGCCATTAAAACAAGATAAGGCAGAGGTGTACAATTCAACACACTTAGCCACTAATTGCATTTACAATGTAACAATGTGATCACCACAGTGGAACTTTTTATGTGTTCAATGAATCAAAATTACACAAGGACGGCAACAAATCTGGGCCACAGCTACATTGAAATTAAAAAAACAATCCACACTGTGTCAAACAAATGAAGACCACAGTTTATTATATTTTTTAAAAAATCATTGAATCTCTTAGCCAGAAATCCTTTATATTTACCTGAGTGTCTATTATTTGGTGTTTGAGATTTCAGTGGATCTAAATAGAAATTTTCATTATTGCTGTTCCAAACACTGACTGAGTACTGGTGATTTCAAACCTGGGGCTCATGAACCCTCCAATAGGCCACAAAATATTGTTACAGATGAGATAACATAGAAATTGACAATTGACAATTTGGGAAAAACACTTTGCTTTCTAAATAGGATTTAGATAATAAGATTGATATCACTCTCATAACTCTATGCTAGTTGTGGAGGTGCAGCTAGCAGTTGTTAAGCTTAGGTCAGCCTGGTTTTGTACAAATTAAACAACAAAGTTTAATTTAATAAGAATAAGTGAGCTGTAGAGGTGCTATTAGGCAGCTTTTCTTTACATTTGACAGAGCCAGGCTCATGGTTTGCCCCCGTTTCCCATTTTTTTGTGCAAAGCTAAGCTATCCGGCTACTAGATCAAGCTTCAAATTTAGCAACTAACTCACTGAAAAGTGAAGCGACTAATAGCAGTTTCACAGTGTACAAAAAGCACACCAACACCCACTTAAATCCAGCTTTTTCCTGCAGTGGGAATGGATACAATTCACATCCATGTTTGTGCTAAGCTAATCTAAACTAGGCTAACCTGCAGCTTACTGTTGCTTCATATGAAGCATCCAACGTTTGGCAAGCAAGTGAATAAACGTTTTCCCCAAAATGCTATCAATTTCTTAATAGAAAAACAAATTGTTTAAGTACACAAATTTTTTTTAAACTTATCTCTAATCTTTTTTTGTTTCTGTTAAATTTTCTTGTTTTAGTTTTTTAAACTTTTTTAAAAAAAATTAAAAACGGACAAATTGAAATCAGTCTTTAATTTGAGTCCTGTCAACCCCTAGAAGGTCCACACGAATGATGAAACGATGTTGGATGAAACTAGGGAGCTCAGTCGCAGAGTTTCATCTCCTCAAAGACGCCCGACCGCCCGTCTGTCTGTTCATGTATGGAAAACTGAGCCTCATCTCTTGTGTAGATTCAGAGGCCATGTTATTTTTTCCACGCCAACGTCTCCATCCTGTGGAGTCAACCGCTCGCTATGTGTTTTGTCTCAGAAGAGAAGGTCAGTTCTCCAGTACACGCTGTGACTTTCTCTGAATCAGCTGTTTGGAGCCTCAGCCTTGGGTTGAGGGTGACGTCAGTGATAGCCAAACAGAGACAATTTGGAGGTGAGTAGGTGGTGGATACTGGGCCTGGCACTGTAATGGAGAACACATGAAGCAGCTGGCAGACCTTACAGGCCCACTCATGCTTTCAAGGTCTACGGCGTCTCAGCTGGTTGTTAGGAAGCTATGAGAGTGGTATGTGGTTTTACTGATACAGTTATCAATTGTTCAAATCTAAATTAGAGGACAGATGGTGTGAGTGTTTTTAAATGGAAAAACTATTTTTTACAGTCACAATAAGAAAAAAACAAAGTAGTTAATAATAAAAATAATAATGTGGCTGGCTCAGTTTCAGGCCCTTGATACTGCTCATGCTGACTCACTCTGCCATGAGTCACTGGGACACTAAAATAGAAAAGAGCCATCAATAATGTTACCCAGAGGCACTTTACAACTGCCTGTTGTGAAAAATGTCCTTTCGTTCAAAACCAGACTTCATTTCCAGCTAAGTTCCCTTCAGTGTCGTTCTTTCTGATAAGACATTTCATTTTAAAAATGTTGATACACTAAATTTCTAAAAATATTTCCTCACTTGACTCTGGTGTTGTCTCATCGAGCAGATTGCTTTAATTATTAATTGTTGAGTTTGAAGGATATCCCCCTCTGAGATTACTGTCTAAGGCTTATTATCATAAGGGGTAATTAAATGATTATTTTTTTCTGGTGCCCACTGAAATTACATTTAAAAAATATTTGGAAATACTATCAAGAGATGAGATGTAAACAATAAAGTTAATGATAGCTGAATTATGGGCCAGGTGGCACTCCGGAGGCTGAGGGGTAAAGCTGAACAAAGGATAACTGCTGCTTCAAAGTCCCTGATTCTACTTTCAAAACTTGTTTGGAAGTTTGTCTTATAGTACCTTTGTCTCTATACTTTTCTATTGCTTTTAAAAACATGTTATTTGCTATTGATACCGTAATGCATCTGCAACCTTTTCAAAGCCTTCCCCAAAACTACTGTGGCTTGGACTGTACTTCATCTGCAAGTCCCTTTGGACCAAAGCCACTCGAAAAAAATTAAATGTTAATCTTTCTCTCCTCTCACATTCTCCTCACAGGAGAGGTAAGTGAATTTTTTTATTTCTTTGGGTGAACCGACCTTCTATGCGTGCAGAAATAGCAGCAAGATGCTAAACAATGTTTCAAAAAAGCTGTTTCTCCGAGCAGTAAGAACTGAAGTTTGGCCTTGACCTTCTGTAAATACAGTAAAACTTTCTTTGGAGAGGAAAATGTGTTCAAATGTGTCTGTAGCTTTTCAGTCAGGAGAACAAATAAGCCCTCTTGAGATCTGATAAGATTTGAGCCTCACTCAAAGAAGTCAGGAGCTCCAGTAGACATGGCTGACTTTGCATGGCACTTGTCCTTCCATGACCGACCGGCCTCGCCTCGTCTCAGCCTCTCACCCTGCACACACACACACACACACATGCAGACAAACACGCACTCACAGGGCTCCCTTTCCGCACACATTAAACACACTTTCAGTCTGACTCGTAGCTTTTCTGTCGCCCTCTCCTCCACTTTAGTCAGTTGCCAGACAATGAAAACATTGAATGGTAGTTTCTATGGCGTGACCAGGGCTTTTGTTTGACTGAGAAACATATGAATTCTACATGCTCCAATTATGGTTTTATCAGATCGCTGTCAAACACACCAATCATGCGCCTTCCTTTGTGCCCTCTCTAACGGTGTGTACTGTACCACGCAGAGCAGTGGCTCGCAGTGTTTGCATGTTTGCCCATGGTGGGAGAGCAATATCTCAGACTGGTTTGTGTCCCTGTTGGCAGAAAACACGCGGCTTAGTCGAAAAACAATGTGTCACGTTCCCTTCTACTTCTCGGTAACAGATTGGTTTTGAATTAAGAACTTCCTTGTGTGAATATTAGAGCTAAATTAAACATGAGCTGACCTGTTGCCCTTCTCCTGACAAATACATCTAGTTTCTGCTTCAACCGCCACCGCCGGGCCTGCTGTTTAAAAGAAAAATGAAAGCCATATCAGGATGATCTGCAGCACGTACAGCTAAATCCCTTATTGTGACTTGCACTCTGCGCCTCAACAAAAGAGGTTTAGAAAGACACGGCTGATCTGACTTACCGTTGGCACAGTTCTCCATCGGCCCGACTTCCGTCCAGTGTCAAAGTCACGTCCACATTGCCAGTTATTTCACAAGAATGCTGTTATCGTAACCAAAGCAGTGTTATCATAATCTGAATAAAGACTGTACATAGGTCTACACCTATAGCCAAGTCTGTCAATAGAAAAGTATAGAAACATATAGCGGTTTAAAGAAATCAAATTTGATTTTATTTACATTAAAGACACAATAAATCCTGCACTGAACTTCAAAGGGAGTTAAGTTCTCTAGTTTGACCCAAGACACAAAGACAGACTGTGGCCAGCGTATGTGGTTTGTTTTCATAGTCACAGGTCAGCAGCTTAGGTGCTTAGGCTTCACTAAATCCAGTGTTTACAGATCTGCCTGGATGCAGCCTTCAGGCCCAGAGATGCTGCATCCAGGGAGGCAGACATAGCTGAGGTCTGAGGTCTAGACTGGCTGATCTCATCCGTGAAAAACAATTAATGAAATACGATAACGCTGGTGAATTAATGTGAGGATGGGGTGGTTGTCGCAGCTGCTATCTGCAGTTTTGACTCCATGACACAATGTGATGACCACCATTTCTGACTATATGCAACAAACCTGAACAAACATCTCTTTCTACAATCATTGTCCCTGTTAATTTGGATAAGAGCCAGTTAGTCAGGAGGGCTGTAAGCTTAATTTTCAATTTAAATGAACTGACCCCATTTATAACACATTTTGTGCAACAATAGTGCAGTTTGCAAATCTATTTGTTAAAAAAATCAGTCTTAATCTGGAAAACACAAAGTGCAGAATCATCTCTCTCTGTGTTAGACTGGAATTAATGCAAGCAGCTGGTCTGATTCGCTCCAAAATTTAAAAGTAACCCTTCCAAAGCCCACAAAACTTACAAATTAACATGTATTTATCTTCAAGGTTTCATCTGTGTAAAAATGAAATGTAAAAATTCTGAACATTGGTGAGAGCTAGCTTTTTCGTCATTACATTTCATATGTGGTATATTATTTATCATATTCATCAGTTCATTATTCATTCATTATTCATCAGTTTATAATAACGTGACTTTTTTTTATTAAATGTATGATTTTCATGAGCTTATTTTTCTCACCAGGAGGTTAACAGACGGGTTTTATTGCAACATCTCGGCCAGACGGATGCCAAACACAAGAAGAGTGCTGGAGAACAAACAAAGGTGGACAGTTTCAGTCAGGTTATTTTACAAAACCATTTGAACATTTCACAGATGGGTCAGCCTATGACTGTGTTTTTGGAAACCAAACTGGGTGATTTAAGGAGATAGCATGAGAGTTTTCCATGGTGGCTGTATCAGCAAAAACAGGTATTTTAAACCAGACATGATCATTTTGCTAATCCCAACCAAGCTGTTTTTGTGCTGAAATCCTAACCTAACATTATCAAAAAAAAATCCCTTGAGAGTTTTATATTAAAAGCATAAAGTCACATTAAGCTTCAACATTTCTGTGTTTGAGAAAATGTACAATATCAACATTTCTTCCCAATGATATGGTTTGTTTCCACCTGCTTCCAATCTTTGTGCTAAGCTAGGCTAATCATCTCCTGGTTTTAGCTCTAGACTTAATGCACCAACGCTGGCGTGGTATTGATCTTCCCATCTGATGCAAGTTACTGCATTTCACAAAACGCTGAAATATTTCTTTAAAGCCACAAGTTTTCTCGCCTCTGTCACCGTTAACCAGGCGCAACTGGAAGCAAGTAGACGTTAATAATGGTGGCTGATGAATAAGCATTTATTACAGAGACCTGATGAAGTTTTTTGATGTAGGAACAATTTATAAATTGCTAATGGACACTATCTTCTCGTGACATTTTCGGAAAAGCTACAACATAATGTAGAAGCAGAGTTCACAAAAGGTGTTTGCATTGCAGAACAACACCTTAACATTTCCTCATCTCACAGCAACAGGCCATGCTGTACATGAGCTGTGAGTCATTCATCAGTTTCCTCTACACCTTCGACTTTTGCCCTAGAGTAAAGTACCTGGAGCACTTCATGGCAAACACGGTTCCTCTTAACTTTGTACAAGACATCTTCACGTCTTGGCTTTTTATGGTAGAAAGGATAAAGGTCATCATGAAGGTCGCTGAAGAGATCCAGCGAGGGAGAGGACTGAAGTGCGTAGGAGGGGAAAGGAAGCGAAGAAGAAGGATGAATGGAGGGAGGCAGAGGAAGAATAAGAAAGAATTATGACCGGGAGGGAGGTTGCTTTCCGACACCACGCATGGCGAAGGCTGGTGTGTAAAAAGCCACACCGTAAGAAGTGTGCACACACAAATACACACCTAGCAGGATACCTGTGACTCAGGTCAGCGGGAGTCTCAAGAGCGAGGAGGCGCTAATCAGTAACAGTGTTATATGGCTGTGTTAATCTTTAACATGGCCCCTAGACACTGTGCCCCTGGCCCGAGCACCTGCAGCCCCTTTTACAGGCATCATCCACAGAAAGAACAAATAGTCTGAATGCTTGTTGGGCACATCAGTTTTACATGAACCATTTAATCTGACATGCCAACAGGTGTTTAGCGAAAAAGACCACGAAAAAAGCAAAAATCTTTGCTTAGAACGGGGTCAGTTATAGGAGATCAAACTTTGTTATTAGCCTCACGAAGCCTTGGCATGCTTTGCACAACTTTATTGCCCAGTTTTCCTTCTACTTCTTCTTCTCTCTTCCAGCTAGCCTTCCAGGGTCATATTAACAGGATTAAGTGATATCTGTCTGCCCGACTCCCCCAGATGGCCTTCTGGCTTCACACACACCAATGAATATTTGACAAACAGCCTTTGTCAGAAATTTGTAGCTGCTTCAAAATTAGCTTTTACTTTCCATCACCTCGCTCTGTCTACACAGTAAAACACACACACACACACAAGCACAAGCATGTACTGGCAGGCTCACATCCATATAAATTTACACAAACACATGGTTTCGCCTCCCTAGGTTCTGGATAAATAGAGGCAACATAAAATATCAAGCTCAGGTCAGGATAACCTCATGGTGACCCACCAGCTCCTTCTCCTGTAGTGACCTCCCTCACCGGCTGCTAAGTCTGGCCTGTTTGCCCATCCCTTCTGCCAGCAACCACACACACACACACACACACACACACACACACACACACACAGCCAACACTTGTGCATAAAGGTACATGCACCCCAGATGTTCAGCAAGGTTTCTTCTTCTCTTTTTGTGTTACAACTTTTCAGTATTCCACGTCCGAGCAGAATTGATCAGGTCTCAAAGTCCAAGAGCTTGATGCAAACGTAATGGCAGTGACATCAAGAGCGCACTAAGGTAATGTTGATGCTTCTCTATCCGGGCAGATGGAGGTGTGTGTGCACAGTGCAAACAGACCCTTGTACCGAGGAGGCTAAGCTGGAGCACTCGGCAGTGTAAAAAAATCTGGGCTAATGTCTGTTTCTCTCACTAAATTGTTTTTTGATAAGGGAATATCTGGAGATAAGTGTTGTCACTATCCTATCTGCAAACCGGAAGCCAGTTCGATAAATCTCCCCTGTAATCTAATAGGAGTCATGGGCAGTAGCTGCCATCGAGGGAACACTGTCTGCCGTGATGGGTTAAAAGAAAGACTTCCTCTGACTGAGGAACCGCGGACAAGCCGGCCGGCCCTGCTAGCTTGTAAAAATTGATAACATCTTTACATTAAACAAATGACTATCGCTACTCATTCCGGATAACTTTGGATTTGTTGACATATTAAAGTAATACTGATAGCCTTTGTCAATTTCCTAGTGAAAGTGTATCTCTGTTAAAGTGCCACAAAGTGAAACAAGGCATTCGGCGTACATATAACACTCAGTGTATCCGAGGCAGGGCCAAGATGGGGACCTGTATGAGGATAAAAAAATAAGATCTCACCTGGAAATAATTGTGTGTTAAAGGATGCATAAAATACAGCCACTATATACCTCTTTTAGCTATTTGTGGTTTCATTTTTGTGTAAACTTAAAACACATTTCCACAAAATAATGTAAACACTAAATTATACATAGCAATACTGGTTTAGGTGATGAGGTGTACCAGTTTATTGTAAATAAGGACAGTAATTCTCAGAGATCATTTTTTAAATTTTTGTTTTCATCTTTGTTTTTTTGAATATTAGACAAAACTGAGTTGCAGCAGTTCTTTGGATTCATTCCCACAGTTAGACACGTTCAAACCTCAGTGCCTTTCAGCACAGAGCTGCACTGCGTCGCTAGAGGCTGATACGGTTTATATCCCTCCGTTGTTATCAAAAATTTATTGAAAACACATCAAGGTGCCACACTGATATATTACTTCATATAATTTCAGCAGCTGGAAATAATCTGCAAAACACCTCCCTGTTTACTCCTGTTTGGTGAACATTTGCTGAGAACTTCAGTGCCCACCTGTTATATAAAGGGAGATACAATAAACCAATGTTTTTGTGACCCATTTTTATTTTTATTTCTTCCGTAGGAACAAATAAGTTTGGGGTTGAGTGCCGTGCCCAGACAGGTTATATAAAAGGGTCAGTCACTTTTACTAGACACTTGTCAAATATAAGATAACATAATTTTGTTGCACGGTAGTAAAAAGTTGATAAGAGTTATAGCAATCAAATGTTTCTGATATAGTTGATGACACTCTGGAGTAGATAATCAGTGCACTGAAACAACTTTAATCTGACTGATCGGGTAAACAGGCTGGGTGGCTTTGTCTAGTAATGAGTTAGTAAAAAGCATTAAAAGCATGGCTAACCTTGCACCCGACCAGAGGAGGAGAGGACGACTGATGCTTTCATGGTGGGGAAATGATCAGAATTTTTATTTTTCCAGGACAAAATCACATTGGATTTGATTTTATGATGATAAAAATCTGCTTTTTGTTGTATTAAAACTGTAAGCTTAATACTGTGAGAGGCTGTCTAGTTTTTAAAAACGCTTCCTTGTTGGTGGGTTTTATTGGGGAAAACTCCAACATCTGGGATTTAAAGGGTAGCTGCAGAAAAACATTACATTTATCAGCAAGGTTGTTAGAAAACATTCTCTTAAATTCACAAAAGAGGAGGACAAGGAGGATTTGTCAGAGTTGTCCAAGCTTGCAAACTGTATGACAGCGAAGTACCTTAACAAATACTAATGAAATGGTAATTTCATCACTGCAAGTTGATTTATGTGTCTTAAATCAATCAAAAATATCTGAATTGGACCAGCAAATACTTCTCTCTCTGTACCTCCTCACTGTTCTCCAGATCTTTTTTCCTCTGTGAGCCGGAGGTGAAGAGGATCTCCACCCCCCCGGTGACCTGAGCTCCCAGGGGTTGGTGTTAAGTAAACTTTGTCAGCCACGCAACGATCTCCAGCAGAGAACTGTCTCTCTGCTCATCAGGGAGACCTTCTCCGTGACCCCCACCTCTCTGCCTTGGCATTCCTCTGCCACACCACCTCGTCTTCAATCTCTCCAGCCCTCCCCCCTCCGTCAGCCCCACCATCCGTCCGTCGCCTCGGGTCCTGCTCTCTGTCCCAGCAGCCCGTGCGGCCGGCTGGTGTCTCCTCCAATGGAGACAGCCTATCAGGGGCCTCACGTCATCTGTCTCCAGGACCTGACTGACAGGTCGACCTCAGAGATTAGCAGCTACTATCAGAGGAGGGAGAGGGTGGGGTGTCTGTCCTCTTAAAGTGGATGTTCCTTTCTCTCATCATAACACTGGTTGGGAACTGGAACCTGCTTTAGGCTTCTGAAACTCGGATGTGGCATTTTATCTGTCTGGGAGCTGCTGTGTTGATTCACTACAAGGTCTGCAGGGACAGAGTACCAGACAGTGACAGATATCACCTATCTTGGCCAGCGTAGACACAAAGAGGAGAGAGCACCTCCAGCTCGTTGGTCTTCGCTGTAAACACCTAGTGAGTTTCAGCTGTCCATACAAGGGGGTTTTAAATAACAGCACGGAAAATTGTCGGCCCTCTATCAAGGTCCAGATGCTGCATTCCCAGGCCGCACGCTGAGACCTCCAGTGTTAATATTAACAGGGTGTTTTCAGGGATTTTGTTTTGTAAAAAATCTTCCAGCACCTGTTGAAAATACTCCATTAATAATCAATATCAGTCTCTTCTTGAATTTGGACACAAAGTTAAAAGTATTGAATCACAAGAAAAGACATCTGCATGTGTATAAAAGTTGGGAATCATACTTATTCAGGTGTATGAGAAGAATGATACCCCTCTTATTAGTGTCCAATGGAGCTACAGCTAGCAGCTGATTAGCTTAGCTTAGACTTAAGGCCGCAGAAATAGCTAGCCTGGCTCTGCATGCAAACAAACAACCAAAATTTAACATGGGATGTGATCTTTGGAAATGCTAGTGTGTAGATTTGATCAACTTTTGGACACAGCCTGGATAGCTGTTTCCTGTTTCCAAAGCTAAGCTTCTGAGCGATAAGAGGGAACCAACTCTTGGTAAGGAAAGAGACTAATACACTGGACAAAACATCCAGCAACGATCTCAGGTCAAACAACTCTGCAGTAGTCAAGAGTATTTATCGGCTGCAGCTCTGATTTGCAGTTATTCAGCCTAAAGGGTTAGGGACACCCTTTAATCTGATACTATGACCTACATTGGGTTTAAACAACATTTATTGCCTTTTTTTGCTGTCTGGGACAACATGAATCAGCAATTTTGTTTGTTATTTTGTGATGCAATACGAGCGAGACAACAAGGTAAGAGAGCTTCTCCTGATTCTTCTGACCAGTCACACACACTTTGAGACACACTGCCATTTACAGCAACATGTCTCGTCTGAGCAGAGCACAAATTTATTCAGGCGGCTCGAGTTTGAAAATGAGACTGAAGTAAAAGATATAAAAAAGCAGCTGTCACAAGCCTCTATGCTGCTTTCCTCTGTTCCCTGTTTTCCAACATGTTCGGGCAACCAAATGTCACACACCAGACAAAAAATATTTAAAATCAACCTTTCAACAGGTTTACCGCTTTTTCCATACCGGCATTAATATGGTATAATTAAGGTATATTTCCCAAAAATATGCTAAAAACATGTCTCTATTTATGTTCACTGTAAATTTTCTCAAATCTTTTAGACAGTCTGTATGCTAAATGTAGTGGCTAATTAGCCTAGCTTAGCAATGAGGCTTAAAACAGCCAAACTGACTTTGTCCAAGGCAAACATAATCTAAAATTCACTCATTAACACGTAACATCTTGTTTTTAATGTGCACAAACAATAAAGCATAAATCTTTCATGCACCTGACTTTGCTGATTGTAGCTTCATAATCTCATATTCACATCTCACACACAGATATGAGATTGGTAACAGTTTTATTGTCTACACTCTGGGCAAAAGTGAGTGAAAGACTTTTCCCAAATACACATTTAAAATTTCTTTTTTTAGACATTATTGAGGTGAAACCTTTAGAATGTAAAAACACGATTTGAAACTGTTGCATGTTAATAGAGACCTGCCTTTTGTTTTCTACAAGAGACCTTGTGTATAATATAGCCTGACTCTTTCTGCACTGAGTCTACTAGAAGCTTCTGGCCTTTAAAAAGAGACATTTCTCTCTGCCAGGTGGTATGAAGCTGGCTTTTCTCTCAAGCTCTCGTCAGCGCTCTCCGTCTAGAACATGGAGCCCTGGGATATTTGTGTATCGTGTATTGATTTGGAGGTACAACCCTTGGCTGTAAAACAAAGATAAAGAAGTTAGGCATTAACTAGTTTTTTCCAGGGGTCACTCTGAGCCTGTTTCACATAGCTGGAACCCACATGGAAAAAGAAAAAAAAAAAAGAGCCCATACCGAATGCCTGCCCCTGTGATGGACTCTGGAATATTGATTTTTCTCTCCGAACAAAAAAAAAAGGCCTTTGCAGTCAGTATTTTCCTCTGAGCTCAGATAGGGCTGCTACATTCCTGTCTACTCCCTCCAAGGTTACTGCCTGCTCAGTGGAGGCAAGCACCTGTCAGATGTACGCTTGTTTTGTTACACAATGTGTCTTTGTAGATTTTGCTGCCTCCATAGAACCTCCTTATTTTTTTCCCAGTGATTTTTTTTTTTTTTTAAGAAATTGTAAGAAACAAAGAAAAAAAGGGATTGCTCAGGGGAATCCAGTAAACTCTCACTTGGTGGGGGAATTTCCTTGTTGTCTCTATTTGAGCTGACAAGGATTTTAAAACCGCTGAATTCTCCCTTTTGCATGCGGCCTGAAATACTGATCCCAAAGCCAAACTTGTTTAGAAACCGTCACCTGGCGCCACGCATGAGGACAGTGTCATCAACACCACCTTGTTTGCTTAGTTGAGAGTTGAATGTGATGAGGTTTGCACTTGTTGATTAAGTATGTCTACCCATTGTTCTACGTGCTTGCAAAGGTGTGAAATTCATCACATCTAAAGAGAGCTCTGTTTCAAGGATTTACCTGCTGCTCCGAGGTGACAGAATAATACTGTCAGCATACTTTTTAATGTTATTTTTTCAAATAAATACATCTAAATAAGGAGCACGCCGATACTCGTGTTATACAACTTGTGTTTTCCGTATTAGTTGATCAGCCTAATCATAAATAAGCTGGTTAGGTTTCGCCATTTTACATAACCACAATTTATTGCTCTGTTTGTGTTTGTAATCTCCAGTGAAATTAATAGGTTGCAGAATTTCTAACCACGTCAGGATTCTTTTCAATCTCAGCATCAAAAGCACTTTACGGTTTACTGCCTAGGCAAAGGTTGCACCGCCACAGTTTTATAGAATTATTAAGTAAGCAATTATGATAACCCACTGTTTTAAAGATAATAGGATGATAAGGTTCTGCCAAACTCACACTGTAGTTTGCCCTTATGCTGCTCTTCCTGAGGAGAAAATCAATACCTTTTGCACTTAGGCCACTTTGTCCTCTCGACGTGCCGAGTGTTTATTTTACCATCGGAGCATTAAAAGTTCCAGACGATCCACAGAAAATAATTATCATAATGTAAAAAAACAAAAACAAAAAACACCTCAGTGCTACACATTGCAATGACCCTGCTTGGCTAGTGGCATTTTATCAAAGCTCATAAACCTTGAATGACTATATATTGATAAAGACTGTTTAAAGTGTCATTGGAACGATAACATTTGCACTGTAAATGTGCCATGCAGGCTCCAGCCTCCAATCGTGTTGGGATGATAAGGACAAGCACTGAGCGAGGCTGCAACCAATAGGTCAGAAGCCATAAAATATTTGGTCTGGGGATGTTGAAAGCTGAATTTTACTATGTCATGTCAAAATCATTAACTGAGTATGATTAAATTAACTCCTGTGGGCGCGTTGATAACAAGCAATATGTGGCAAAGGGCTTGCAATTGATGCTGTACACTATAAAAGGTGCTAAATCTGACATTTTAGCACCATTTAGATTCCAGTTTGTCAAAACTCATGACTATCTTTGAGTGGGGCTTTGAGAATGTGACCCAATCCAAATGGATGGGTTAAAATATACAGAATAGTGTTTATAATTTATAGGTATTATATGATCTAGTGGTTAGGACTTCTGATTTTTACGCAGTTCGACTCCGAGTATGGGAACAGTTTCATGCCTGTCAGTGAATATTGGAATTCCATAGCAGGATTCAAACCAGTCGTCAACTCTGTGCACACAACGCACAGGACTAGTTTGACATTTATATAGAATTTCTACTGTAAATGGTGCAAAAATGTTAATTATAGAAACTTAAAATATTGAATTTAAAAAAAATATCAGTATTGCTTATATATTATTAGATGTGGCTGAGTGCTTGTAACCCCACTTCTGTTCTGATGCACATGATTCATGTTTGCATGACACAAAAGACAACTGGTAAAATAAATACATATTAAAACTATTATTAACTACAAAATTGTGATTAAATCACAAAATAGTGAATAAAATACAAGAAAATCCATTTCTGATTACACATCAGAGCTACATCTTGTTTGTTGTGCCTGAGGTAAACTCATAGCAACAGGAGGGACTTTACTGAGTGTTGTTTGCGTTAACCTTCTCCCTTTAAATGCATAAATAACACTCACCCACTGAGCGAGATGGACGAGTGCTTTGACACTTTGCCCTGATCAATATCAATAAAGCAATCAGCATGTCAGGGGCCTATATGTGTTGGGGAGGAATCTGTGGGAGAGGATAACTAAGTTTATGGCTTTACTGTGGAGGTGGGGCTGCTGCTTTCAGGTACGCCAACCCACCCATGCAAACACACAAACACATGTATGGTTATATTACATTCGGGGAAAGGTTTACCATAACTGTAACCACAGCTGATAAGTGCTAAACTTTACCCCAGCTACGTGGGAAACTCTAAATGAAGATGGTTTAGCTTCTGCCGAATTTACTAGAAGTTAAAACTAAACTGTTCATGTCCTCAGTTTTGACAAATGTCTCCAACTAACTAGCTAAAAAGTCGAAAAAATTGGTCCCCGAATGCAACACACACACACACACAAATCCTCAGGCCTCATGTCTGGCCCTTCCCTTCT
>JAPZDY010000004.1:15492701-15507891 GCA_029783645.1 Ctenochaetus hawaiiensis | reverse complement strand
TCATGTCTGGCCCTTCCCTTCTTCTCTGGTCCTTGAAGAGTCTGTCCAGACAGCCAGATTGCACTTTGCTCAGCTCGACCATAAACTGAGACAATAAATTCAACTGGACCTCTGAACTGGATGACATGAGAGAGAAAGAGAGGGAGAGGACCTTCAGACAGTCAGCGATCAATTCCTCCAACATGGAAGGAAAGCCCAAGTGGCCAAAACAGATGGAAAGAAGTCTGTCTCTCCTTTTTTTTTTGGTTGTTTTTTTCTTGTTTGTGTGGTCTGATGGAATCCAGGGAGACATTGATTTCTGCAGCTACATGATTTCTTTTTTTAAAAAAAACAACAGCAATAAAATAAAATTTCAAAAAAAAACCTGTGAGAATTTGAAGACAGAAAATTTGGATGTCGTAATAACAAATGTGTTGCATATGACAACAATTCAAGGTCTAACACTTGAACTTTTCTCTCTCCTCTGTTGTTTGAAAATGTGCCAGACCACGAATTCATCTCCCAGTGAGACCTCGTAAATCAATACAGTGAAATCTGAAAAATGCACAGAATGTTCATTTAGTAAACTTTTTGTTTTGATAGCTGGATGCTGAATGATGTTGACTTTTTACTCTGGGTTTGTTTGGCTTTAATGTGTGACTGTTAAAAGTGGAGCTCATGAGCCAAAATTGACTCGATGTAATGTTCAATTTGGCAAAAATTATTCAATTAAATTACAAAAGTAGATCATTTAAATAGCTATTAATGCTACTTTATTTTATGTGGTAAAACGCTCTTTGATTATGAAAGATGCCTAATTATTACTCTTTTGTTTTTCATATTCTTGGCATGGCATGAAGTCAGTAATTTAAAAAGAACTCTGGATCCTTTTACCATTTTCTGTCTTAAAAATACAACAGGTGTTCGCATTTGGTCTGTGGTTCACCACTTAGTTTCAGTTTTAGCCACCTAAGGGAAAAAGTACGGGCGCTCCTGGTTTTATGAGACGTCCTTCATGCTGTTTTTAGCAGCGACGTAGCACAACTGTGAACTTCAAGTCCTGTATCAAGCTGTGGTAGTAAATTTAAGCCGCAGTACTTCTTACTGCCAGCCAAGGTGAGGATTAACAACTCTGTTGAAAAGCAAGCTCTGAAACAACTAAAGAATAACCTCTGGATGAATGATGGCGTCTATAACTAGCTGTCACACCAAAATAGAACACCTGAGTAAATGTTCTGATGTACGTTTTGTAATTTGTCCTCTGTGGCACAAATAGTATGTATATGAAAGTGGAGACCTACAGTAGTCATTGGATGTACTGCCACCTTGTGATGTGCTCTGAAAGCTGCACGTCAAAGCCCTGCTGTCAGAGCTTCACCTCACAGCAAATGTGTACGGACTATATTCACTTCTGTCAGTTCATAACTTCAGAACCAGCACCAAGGGCAAAGCCTGAGGCGGGGGTGGGGGGATGGGGATGGACTTTTCCTCCCCCTGCGGCATGCTGACTCTGCCGGCAGATGGATGTCAGCGACCCTTTCAGTGATCACAGCACAGACTTGAAGCAGAGTCACAGTTATTTTCCTGATCGTGGTCGCTCGCTCTCCTCTCCAGGGGTTCAATTCATCTCTATCTGCTGCTCAGTGAAGCCTGCAGTGCCGGGCCACCATCACTCACGCTCCGCGGGCAGCCGGTGGATTAGGTGACCCCCTGGTGTGGGAGTAACAACCCCTGCAGTCCAGTCAGCAAACACTGCAGTGTTTCGAGCAGCTGAAATCAGCAGGCGTGGCGGTCAGGGATCCTCCCCAGGATCAGGGGAGATAGTGGCGTCTCCAGCACCCTGACAGTCAGCCAGCATGGCAGGGCTGGTCTGCAGTCAGTCAGAATGATGGACAAGCAGCCTGAGTCTGACTTTCACCCCTGGAATGTCTCTATTCAGCCTCCGGGCTATTTAAACAGTCTTAATTTATTTATTTTTAGTGATTCTGACATACACTATACGGCCAAAAGTATGTGAGCGTGCAAATATCACACTCATATGTGTTTTATTGTGAAACTTTTTACTACAAAATGCCATGCATAAAAAACACCTTCACTTATTGAGGGTGGCTTTACATAAGATTTCGGAACTTGGCTGCAGGCTTTTGCTCCCATTCAGTCACAAGAGAATCAGTGAGTTCAGCAACTCAGTCAACTCCTGCAAAGTTGGAAACACACTGCTGTCACATCACCTAAAATACTGTATGCCGTAACTCTCCGCATTAACTTTTAGCTCTATGTTAACGGCATGCACACATGGCTGCAGTAATTAGTCAATTGAAAAAATAAATCTACTACAGTTTTTAAAATCTATGAATCATTTATGTAATTTATAAAAAAAAAAAATTCTCAAACACTCTCTGGGTCCGGCTTGATTTGAGGTTTTGTTCCTTTTTATGATTTTATGTAACGGTGGCTTTAATTTCTTAGAGTTTCTGACTTTTGATCCACCAACAAGACTTGCTGTGATGGGCATTTTTTCTATTCTGTGACATTTCATTGTCCAGATTGTTTATGAAGAACATAAACAGCAGATTAACCTGATCAGATCCACTGGATCTAATGTGATTACCTTGAGAAATTCAGAAGCAGCTAAGCACAACTTCTACAAATCTACATGTATAAACTTTTGATTTTTGACATGCTACACATCATTTAATTAGTGCAGTTTGTTATGATCTCAATTTTAGTATTCAATATAGGCCCAATAAGGGATATGTTAAAAAAATGTATTGATAATAAAAATAATTCTTAACTGTAGTTATACTTTGGGTTATGGATAACGCTTCTGCAGGATAAGTTGATTCACTTTAAGTAACAATGCAGGTGGACAACAGAACTCTGACAACTGAAGTTATACATTAAATTAAACAGCCAAACCACTTGTGTCACTATAGGAAGCGGGCGACAAAGTATTATTAGGTTCCTCATCTTTAAAAAACAGGGACATTTTGAACAGCAAATATACATAATCACCATTTACACCATTTGAGTATCCTAAAAACCAGAAAGGTAAATAAAAAAGCAATCTGTAAAACAAACCTCTGTATGAATAAACCTCAGAAATGAACCTGTGGCATATGTATTTGCCTGAAGTGGAACTATATGGCCCAAACAATAAAAACATGCATCCACATAATTATGCCAGTGTATGTTCTTTGTGCAGAGTAATGTGAGTGTTGAGCAGCAGCTGCCATTCACCTGCTGCCTGACACTGTGGCAGGTAAACCATATGAGGGCCCATTGCTTTAAAGACAGGTACTTGAGTAAAAAATGACAAAGACACGACACCAGACGATACAGTGACTGTCTAGGCCTCGTGCCAAGCCAGAGACTTGTCAGAGTCTCCCCTACAGTCAGCCGGCATTGACGGAGCGAGGGGATGACAGCATGATGAATGTCTTGTTATGAGCGGCTGCATGTGAGCCAAGCCCAAAGATGTCCAGGTTATGAATGGACTAGTCAATGAGCTAGAACATAAATGGCCTTTGGTCATAATTTCTTAGTGCTATGGAGATGTCTTGTGAGATGTCCCGCTGTCACCCTGCTCGCTGCAGAAGATGCATCACTCTATTTGGGTCTCTCTCGTCTCCCCTGAGTGTTTTTCTTTCTTTTTTTTTTTTTTACTCCTTTTTCTTCTCTATCTGATTAGCATAGCTGACCTATCACACGCTGGTGCTGAGTCATTATTAGGTGTTAGCATTTTCAATTACCTCACACCTCCCATCTCTGCCACCCTGTCTCCTCTGTGTGGCAGACGCTGCACAGCAGGAGAAAAGCAACAAAATGCTAATTTTCTGCTTATAAGAAGCTAACTACATCTGAGCTCCACTTGAAAAAACAAAAAAAAGCAACAAACAAGCTAATGAACAAGTCAGTAGAATAAGTTAGAAAAACAAACTTCTAATGTCCCATGGTTCATTAAGAACTTTATTTCAGCTATATGGTTGTTTTAAAAGCACTTATTAGCAATACAGACTGAACAGTTTCCATGATACATGTCGTACTGCATATGTCAAACATTCATGCCAAAGAAAATACTACTGATACATTTTCAACAGGACAGTTACAGATATTGAAAATAAAGTACAAAATAGGCTTTTTCATAACAACCATAACAAGACAACACTACCATAAAGCGTATTAGTGCTTCTAGCTGAAAGTGTTATCACGATCAATGAAAAGAATCAAAACTCATAAAAGTAGGGCTGACCCATTCTGGTCGGTTGGTCGATAAGCTCTTGTCCAACCAAATTCTCATTGGTCGAACAATTGCTGGTGTTATGTCATAAGGAGGAAAGCTTTTCTTGATGTTTTATTTTTTGGGATATGTGCAGACCTTTTGTACTTTATCGTTGTGGGACAGGCTGTAATTTGTCAGAAATAACATTGATTATGAATATAATTCATATTATTCAACTAGATTTTACTTTATGTCAATAATAGTTTGGTTTAATTGAATTTAAGACTTATGAGGCAGCGGAAGGACTTTCAAGGAGGTTTTCACAATCTTGATTAAAAAATTAAGATTACTGTTGGTGGCAGGGTATGTGTGTATTTTAGTCTGGACAGACATTTGCCTGTGTTTGTTGTTGCTGTATATTAATTTATAGATAAACATACCCAAAAGGTAATGGTAATATAACGGAGGAAAAAAACATTTTTGACCTGCAGGAATTAATTTGCTTGGCAATGCTGTTCAACTTTGATTAGCGCCTTTATGCTACCAGGTAGAGGGAGGTTTATGTAAAATAATGTGCAGATTTTGCTTCCCCATTGACCAATTGAATGAATCGAATTTCAGTCGACCAATGTTATCTTTGGTTGACTACAGCCCTACATAAAAGTTGCTTTCAGTCCTAAAAAGAAAAAAAAAATGCTTGCATGTGGTTGTAGGTTCCCAGATGGTGGAGCAAACTAGCCACCTTGCTGGGTCTCCACAAGTGCAACTGCCTTTTAAAAGAGGTAAGGCAATTCTGTCTTAAAAGTCAGTAGCTTTCCTCCCAAATTAAACACTGGTGAAAAGATACTTGACGCTTCTGACAACAAAATATCTTTATTTTTTCTGTTTCACAGATGAACAAGTTAGGCTTACAGAGACCTATTTCAGAGAAAAAATGCTTTTGCTGATGATTGCTAGAAAGCTATTGCCAACGAAAAGCAAACAAAAAAAACATCAAAAAACATATTTGAACATTAATATCAAAGCAGAATGTTTGAGAGATTTTGAGGCTACATATTAGGAAGGCAGTGACACCTATAAATCCTATTTTTTGGGCAGCAATACAAAATAATTTATTCTACATTTGTCATTTTAGTGTTCTAATAGATTGTACTCTCTAGCTTAACAAACCTTGATTTTTGAGAAAAAAAGAAAATACACTTAAATAAAAAAAGTAATACAAGATAGAGAGCACCTTATCCCCATACAAGTTATTCATCAAGTAGATTTTTTTTGGAAGCAAATGGCACAGAATCATCAATGGTAAATTAGCAATGCTCATTGAATTGTACATTTTTTTTTGTGAGACAAATACCACCAAGTCTCAAAAGTGTAACATCAAGTTGTGACAAAATACTCTTGTAACAGAAACGTTTGCATCGTGAGGGTTTGTGTGTACAACAAACGAGGGCTGATCACTGGACAGGAGCTGAGAGAGTTGGTGTGTGTGTGTGTTTGTCTTAAATTCTCGGGTCCTGACGCGACAGCTGTGGAATTCGCAGCCAGTATTGCGACATCCCACCGTTGTTCTCGGTACAGCTTGTTAAACAAAGTAAGGGCGTGGTGTGCTACCTGGCAGTTACTACAACTTTATCTGTGTTTGTATCACCAAAGCTGAAGTGGAACTCCAAAGTCAGTGGAGAAAAGAGCTTTTACCCTGACTCAGCTACTCTAGTGCAAAACTGCCAACATCTGGGCTTCCACTGCAAGGACAGTTGGCATACAGCGTTTCAAAAAACAGCCAAACTGAACACAAACATGAAGCTGAAAACACTCACTGAACTTTAAAGTGGTGCAAACAGTGTGTGTCACAAACTTGCCATACTGTCATGAAAAATGATGTATTTAAAATCCACATCTGGAGCTTCCGATACCGATACACGTGCATAAAGATTTACAAATACAATAAAACTTGACTGCAACTGGCACTGAATGCCGCAGATGCATGAGAAGTCTACATCAAAAAGTAACAGACGACCTCCACATCACCTCCTCTACACTTCTGAACTTGCCCTGATGTGCAGAGCTGTTCTAAGATTAAAAAGACTTGCCCCTAAAGTAAATATGCAAGAGCATGAGCCTGAAGGAGCCACCATGGGCTCAATCAGAGAAAAGAAGTCTCAAACATCAAGTAAAAACAGGGAAGATGACACAAAGAGAGAAAGAACAAGGGATGATGGGAAGAGAAAGACAGAAAGAGCGACATCTGTGATGCAAGTAGCTTTCTGGACACATGATGACAGAACAGGAAAACTGATAGAAGTCAGATCCTAATTTTTTTCCTTGTTTTGCGAGAGAAATTTCATATTAACACAATCAAACCATGTAGTTGTTGTGTTATGTAAGACATTTGAGAGCGCTCTTTCTGGTTAAATTGGATGCTGTAAGGATGGTCGAGTAGCAGTGGCTAGCTGGTGTGATTCTGGCTTTGCAGGTGTATTCAGGGTGAGTTTTAAGTAAGAGAGAGAAAGAGAGAAAGAAAGAGAGGGAGAAAGAGAGAAAGAGTGTGGGGGTGTTTAGTAGAGGAGGATGCGTCGTTCGATTGCCTTGCGGCAGATGGGGCACTCGCTCATCCGGTCCCCACACAGCTGACAGGTGCCATGGCCGCACATGAAGATCATGTTCTTCAGCCGGTCGAGACACACCGGACACATGGTCTGCAGACAGACGACAAGAAGGGATCAGAGTCATGTCACGTTGTGATAAAGTCATCTGAACATTTAAAAAACACAGATAATCACTGAGCGAGCTAAACCCTAAATCCAAAGACTGTGACACACACTTCTGTTTGATCAACACAACATTTTGCAGCATATTCATCACATTCCTGTCCATTTTTTTTTCATTGATAGTTCATCAGCCACAACCAGTGTGTCTGTGTAAAAAACAGTGTGTGTGTCCAGCTTACTCCCAATATGATAAAACAGTGAATGTCCTGCAAAGCCTTGCAATCACAGTATCTCCACTTTTGTGGAGTTGAGGGTTGTACTTGCTAGTATAGCAGCTTAATAAATTCTATGTGTAAGTCTTAGAAAATAATTCTCACTAGAGCGGAAATGATTAGATGATAGTCAAATGAATTTTCTAATTCATTGTTTAAGTCGTTCATTTAGAAAAAAAATGCAGTAGACTCACTTTTTGAAGCTTCTCAAACTCGAGAATTTTTACAAGTAATGAAGTGTATTTTTTTACTATCAAAGCTGGGAACTTGTGATTGTCGTTCTTTACTATTATTTGTAACTTAAACTTGCCTTTTATGAAAACAGGTCACACACTGATGGGATGCAACATAGTCACATTCTCTGCATCCCAGAAGCACATTACTGAATGACCTCTGAACTTACCTGTTCCTTGATGTCCTGGAGCTGTTGCTGCAACTTCTGCACGTCAGCGTTGACGTTGGTGTTGTCTTTGTCTCTCTGCAAGGCTGGGATGTTTCCACTGGCTGCTTGGACACAACAGCACAAAGGCATGTTGAGGAAAAAAATGGGAATCTATTTACCAGCCTAAACAAATTGACAGTTTGCACCAGTGGCAATATGAAACCTAACCTCCTCATAAAAATAAACTACTGCAAATTAAACAGAAATGCAGCCAGACCAATATTGGCGGTGTCAAACAAGCTCAGAACTAAATTATATTTGAAACATGAGTTTTGTGAAACAAGCATGGATCACAAACACAAGCACCCTGAATTTTATTACATTTGGCAGATCAATCTTGAGCTCTAGCAATCTGTCTTGGCATTGCGTTTACTTTGAAATGACTTGAATTCAGAAATGCACACTCTGTCTTATCTGAAACATAAACCAGCACAAGAAAAACATCATACAGCCCTATTAGAAATGTAAGAGCAGCAGGATGCTTGTGTATAATGATGCTGGTGTAAAACTGCCTGGATATATTATCTGAGCACTCTACAAGAACTGGCTGGACGGAGGCTCGGTTGGGGACTCCATTCCAGACTGGCAAACATCTGCCACAAATGGTGAGAACCAGTTTGTCTTCTGTCATGTGCATAACATATATTCAGTTTCAGCATTTACTGTTTTTTTTGCATGTGTGTGTGTGTGTATATCACTGAAAAAGAAAGGGAGAGGGTTTCAGGGGAGGGGATGGGGGCCAGGGCAGCACTGTGGGGAGCCCTCTCATATAAGGGTCTGATAAGGGAGGGGATCATAGAGGTATACTTACACCAACTTAGTGCCAGATTGTTGGGCTGGAGAAGATCCTGCGATCCCCCTGCCATAGTGTTAGAGCTCCCTGCTGGGAATAACCAGTCACATTGTTATAGCAGGAGTCGTCCTCACCAGCTCAACAGTTGGCCTGAGGACCAAAACTACTCACTACAGCCTCTGAGGGAGGTTCAGAGAGAGAATTTGAGGAGGAAGCTATCAAGCTGGAAACAGTGATCAGGGACAGAAAGGGAAATGAAGTCTCTTCTATGTAGAATTAATAGTTAAAATGCATAGTGGCGAGTGATTCTGTTTTATTTTGCCATCAGCCAATGCTCAAGCATGAGTCTAATGTCTGCGCTCACTCTGAAAACCAAGTACTAAACTTGAGACTAACATGACAGATGAATTGACAGATGACAGAATTGCTTTTGCAACAGACATTCACAGTCTTTGTTACTGGGAAAGGAGATTAACAATCAATGCTGCCCCTTGCATGAGTGTAAGCGTGGTTGAGTCTGTATCCAGTTTTGCATGTCTGGTAAACAGCAGCAAGTAAGATTTGCATGCCAACAAGCCGACATGTGGAGAAATGTTCAATAATTAACACAGGGGGGAAAACATGAAGTTAGTGAACTTACAACAGTTTCCCTTTTAACTCAAAATAAAATGTGGCAAAAAACGACAAGAATATCCACTTAAAGAGGAGTGTGGGCAATAAAACACCTCATTCAACTTAGAGACATGTGGATGGATTGCGAATGTAACCCAATTAAATATATTTAGGCGCTATATTACTATTCAAATAAACTCTACAAAAGAAATCATATATAGATTAAAACTGGTGGCATTCAGTTATAAAACATGTTTCTTAATTTGAGTTTTATTACATGTCTCTATTTCTCTAGGATGGATATATTATGATTCAGTTCTTTTTCCCAATCATGTTAATATTAATATGCATATATGCATGTTTAAGTATGACAATGACATAATAAGCATAGTCTTACAAATTAGCATGATTAGTCAAACTTTATGAATCACAGATATATGAATAAGGTAATCAGGTTCGGTTGTATGCTCTGACATCACTGTGTTATTCAGCATGGGTGAGCAAAACTCAATCTAGAAATTAGCTCCTGAGATTCTACTTAGAAAAAGATTATGATTTGAAAGACCATATCCTCTCTCTTTGGAGGGCCCGGGTAGTAAATTATAGACAAGGTAGCTGCGCATTTGTGAAGCCACTGTCCATTTTAGCCAATATCTAATTAGAAGTTAGTAGAAATGACATGATCAAAATGGATGCTATGATTAAAATGTGCCAGATCTAATCATGGAAACGGGTATGAAGACTAAGATTGATTGATTAAAATGTCTGACTTAATTTGTCATTTTCTAACAAGTCTACTAGAAAGAAAAACAATGTATCCAGAGATGCAGACAAAGGAATAAAATGCATTAGCAAGGCAGCAACAAAGCAAAAAGGCTGAAGCTGAAAGTTTTTGAAACTACTGGAAACTAAAAAAGGAAGAAAGGAGGAAAAAAAGAAGGGAATTAAAAGGGAATGTGTGGAAGATTCACTCACTAAGGTCATCATCATCATCATCATCATCATCAGCGGCATCATCCTCCATACCTTTCCCTCCACAGCAAAGAACAAAGGGAGTGCGGCGCTCCACCACAGCCCGGCACTGTACGCACTTCTTCATGAGGCTGGCACAATCTGGTGACAACACGACACAAAACTGTTCAGACATGGATCAAGAGTTTGTTCTATATTCAATAATTTTTTTAAAATATTGAGAAACCAGTTAAAAAAGATACAAATTTGAGCAGAAAGTGTGAATATTAATGTTCTCAATTATGTTGGGAAGTGTTAAACTTACTCTCGCAAGCGCACATGTGACCACAGGGCTGGAACAACACAGCTGCCTTTTTGTCAGAGCAGACTACACACTCCTCAATCTGCAGAGAGACAATTTAAGCAAAGAAAAAAGGGGGAATTAAAGTGTCTATCAGCTGTTCTTCATGTGTCTGTTTCTGGTTTGGACTGACAGTGGTAGTGGTGCCTCGGTACCTTGGTTCTTGACTGGACCTGATCTTTGCAGATAAGACATTTCTTGACGCGAGGCGAGCAGAGGGAGCAGGTGGCGATGTGTCCACATGGTCCGAACAGAGTGTCTCTCTTCATGTCTGAACACACCATGCACTCCTCCAGTGACTCAATGTTGCTGTTCAGAGACGGGCTACGGGTGCCCACCTGACCGCTGGAACATTAAAAACAAAACCACAGCATGTGAGGGAGAGGAGGGGATTTTGAGCTGGAGAGGCTGACGGAGAACAGAGAAAATATGGTGAGACAGAAAAATACTGAAAACAAAACAGCAAGAGGAAAAGACAAGAAAAAGGAAACATGTTTCCCTACATCAACCATTTTTAGCAAAGGCAGGAAATCATTGATTTTTTTTGTGATGGTTGTTTCCTTCTTTTTCTCCTTCAGGTGTTGTTACAGTCTTAGTGACAGAATGAACATACTTAGAGGCAGCAAACACAATCCTGCTGTGCATCCATTTTCAGCATTTTATCACTGTGTGTAACAATGGTTTACTGTTTGTTTAAAAAAAAATCTGAGGTCTTGTTATATTAGCTTAAAATATAAAAAATAATTCAGTACTATTTTACCACATAAATGTGAGATGCAGACTACATGAGGTATAAATGTAAATCTGGATTTGCTTTTCTGTGCTGATATGACTAAATATAGCCTGATGAAGGCTTAGTAAAAAGAATAATTTGTTGTTACAGTTGGACAGTTCAGGCATCCCATTATGTTAATTTAAAAACAACTTTCAACAAGAGACAGCACAAGCTGTTTGCTTCCGTTTCCAGTCTTTGGACTTAAGCTATCTGTCTCCTGGCTCCGGCTTCATATTTAACAGACAGACATGAAAGTGGTATTGATCTTCCCATCTAACTCCTGGCAAGAAAGTGAATAGGTGTATTTCCCAAAATGTCAAACTATTCCTTTAAGGGATGTTTACCTGCTCTTCTCTTTGTGGCATTTGGCTAGAGCCTTGCAGAGGCTGGGGTCAGGACACAGGTCTAGAGGGGACTGGCCCTTCTTGTTACGAATGGTCAAGTCTGCTCCGTTAGCTGCCAGGAAGCAGGCAATAGATGCTGCACTCTTCTTTTCTGCCCCCTGGGTGCCCAGGCCCATGATTAACTGCAGTCAGACAGACACACACACACAAAAACAAAATAAAAAAAATAAATAAGAAAAAAAAAAATCAGGCTTTTGATATTTGACACCAAAGATTGAATGCAGTGGAAAAATTTCCTTGTCTCCACCTCACACCCTGGAACTTATACCATTACTGTACAGAGTTAAGAGTGAGACAAGTGAGTATTCCTGACTTCAAACTTGTCCTATTTGCTTCAGAGTCAAATTCAGATGAACCATGTCCAAGTACTATCAGATCACCACTAATAAGCCAATCAAAAACACACTTGAAGATTGCTGTCAGGCACTGTAACCACCTCTACGAAACCCAAAATCCCATTAAACTGTCCTGCCTCCCCCTCCCTCCTCTAGCTCATTACCTCACTGAATTTAGCCCAACTCTGAGCTGCTCCCTCTCTCTAGCAATTTGGGCCTTCCATGTCTGATTGTCTTCAAACAGTAGCTTTTACATCTCGGCTGATGGAGCCATCGGGCCGGCTAATTCAATTCTCATCTTCGAGAGGGGGGATTGGGGGGGGTGCGGCTATGGGAGAGTGACCCAATTGCACATTGCACATATCTCAATTAGGCCCTCTCTCTGTCTGTTACGCTCCTCTGCTGGGGAACCAGCAGTTGCAGCAAAGGTGGATGTAAGAGAGAAGGCAGAGGAGGAGAGAAGAAAATATGGGACGGAGACAGAAGGTGACAGGTAAGGTAAGGCCCTATAGCCTTTAACTCATCCCCTGTAGGGATTATTGATGTGGTGTTAACATGAAGAGGGCTCAGGTCTGACATGCCCCAGTTGGCCTCTACGGTGAGACATGCTCATTCAGGCTGGCCAAGAGGCGGCAGCGAGCTGGTTGACTGCTCCATGCTAGTGTCGAGCTGCTGTCTGAGTGATGGGCTGGTTGAGACTGGCCAGTCCAGTGATGCAGCTTCCTGTCTAAATGCGAACATCATTCGTCCTCATTTTTCATATATCAGGCAGTGGTTCGCATACTGATCTGGCCTTTCAGAATACTGCCAGGACAACTCAAAATACAGTTAAACAAAATCATCAGTGCATGCTGAGGCACAATAATAATAATAATCTTTATTATTATTATTATTATTATTATTATTAAAATAATAGCAGTGCTTTTCATGATACCCAGAGAAGTTAACAGAGAGCACAACAACACAGAAATAAACATAACTTGCCAGATATTTATAAGGTTCACTGCACACTTAACCTTAAAAATAATAAACTCTCCTACCGAGTGTGGTTTGTGAATTAAGAATAAGAAAAAGCAGTTGCATTAGTGTGTGCTTTTTCTATCTAACCATATTTGGGGAACTAACTGAATTAACTGAATTACATCAGCCTACTGGGTAATGAGGAGCCACATTTCCTAATTTCTACACTTGACCTCCCCTGAAACAACTGCAATGATTAGAGTACAGTTTGTTAATATAAATCTAGAACAAAAAAATCTATATGTATAAAGTCCATTACCATTGTACATTAGTGTATGATAGACAAATACAGTCAAAGATAAAATATGTTTTCAGTTAGTCGTTTTCTTGTTGATAATTACATCTCCTGGCTGTTGTTTTATTTTTATATAAGAACACCTTAATGCAGTGATCCCTTACAATACCTTTTGGAACCTTGGCCCAAGTAAATCACTGTAATCAAGTAGCAACAGTAAGATCAAAAATAGATGTGTATGTACTGTGTTCTTAGAGGGTTCCCAGGGCTCCACTTTGCTGACGTCCTGCATATCTTGAAGTTGTCGCAATTGGGACAGTGTGTGGTGACGCAGTGCCTCGTGAAGCGGCGTGTCGCCATCCTTGTCCTGCACATCGAGCTTGGCCTCTGCCCGCACCAGTAGCTGTGAGGAAAAACACATAAATAAACAATCACACAAACAGGCAGAAACTCTAGCAACAGCCATAAAACAACTTTAATTTTATGCTACAGTGCAAATGTCACAGCGCTGATTTATCAGGCTACTGCTTACAATGAACTGACTCTGTGCTTTATTCTCCAATTATGGAGTGCATTTTTTCTTGAGTCCACAAGATGGCAACGTGGCAATCTCAATTCAGCACTACGTCAAATGACTCTAGTCAAGACACTGCCTCAGAGAGCATTTTCCCTACACAGCATCAATCTGAAGCAGAACCTCATTCAACTGCAGGACATCCACCAGCGTAAATTAAATGTGAGTCTGCACTGATGTTGTTCTACTCCCCGTTGTGTATGGTACTGAATGAGGAACCGATAGAGAGATAAGAGAAGACAGGATCTTACGTCTGAAGTGGAAGTGAGAGGGGAAAGATGGGGGGGAAAAATGATAAAAGGCATTGGAAAAGAAAATAAGAGGGAAGAGAGCCCACTTACCCGCACTATCTGGGTGTGTTGCCGCTCCACTGCCAGATGTAATGCCGTCTGCTGGTTGACGTTCTGGATGTCTAGGCTGGCATTGCCCTAAGAGGCAAGGACAGGGGAGAAAAAAAACAGCACAATGCATATGAGAATTTGAGCATACATTAACAAGCAACCATAATGAATCAGATGAATCATATGAGCACAAAGAAGTGACAGACACTGGATAAAAGTATAGGAAAAAAAGTAAAATACTGTCCAGCACATGAAAGGCTGTAACAACTATTCTGACTCTATGTTCCATGACTGAACCCTGCTTCCTTCAACCCTGCCGTACAACCAAGTGTCACCTAGGGGGTTGGAAAAAAGGCATCCAACAATAACGCCTGCATTTGATTGTCATTTCCAATTGCGAACACCTCAGCTGAGGAGATGTGGAGGGAAGATAAGCATTGTGATCAGGCAGTGTGTGAAATCCCCCAGTAATAAGACTGACTGGCTGGCTGGCTGGCTGGCAGGGAATCTGCAGTGCACCTTGTTGTGTGGTGCAATTTCTGAACAGAAAGCTGAGCCATCACTGCAAACCAGCCCATTGCAGGGACTTGGGAAAAAGGCAGCTTGTACAGCGAGCGTTCATGCGTTGGAATGTTACAGCATTATTGCTGCCTTGCACCATATCCTAATTAACCCAGTTCCCACTCAGTCAGGTGACTTTTGCTGTAAACTCCTGTATGTTTTAGGCTTCAGGGAATTAAACCTGCAATCTCAGAAGGGAAAAGAGCGCAAAGCTGTGATTGCAAGAGGAGGAGAATATGAGGGTCCAACAGCACTTAAGAATACCCCTGGAGGCCCTGTGAACCGTATGGATTCAATAAAAAAAAAAAGGGCAGTTATAGTGGCTTCAAGTGGTCAACAGCTTGCTGGCTGCAGGGAGTGCAGTGGAAACCCTCCTTATGGTCTACAGTCAATGAAAAGTTAGTAGTGCAGGCTGAGCTGATGCAGCTATACTTTGAGCCGCATGAGTCTCTTGCGGAGTATGAATGACTGCATTTGTTGTATAAGTGTTTAAGCATGCATTAAAATTAACTTTTTATATTTGTGGGTGAGAACTGGTGTGTTGTTACCTGGTGCACCAGCAGCTCAGCAACCTCCACGTGATTGTTCAGGGCAGCCAGGTGCAG
>JAPZDY010000004.1:15452571-15479688 GCA_029783645.1 Ctenochaetus hawaiiensis | reverse complement strand
GACAATGTGTGATGCTGAATAAGTGTGCTGACATGACCGAAATAAAAAAATCAATCAATCAATCAATCAATCAATCAATCTAACGATTGTATTGAGTTCTGGTGCAAGATGTGTCCCTCGCAGGTGTGTTGGGTAGAGGCTCAAAGATTTTCAATCATCTATTATTTGATTTAAATGAAAATAGCACTGAGAACACTGATGACGTGCAAGTTGTTGCTTGGTGTAATGTTTTATTCCTAGCATTCAGCAAGACTAAAAATGCATGCCCTTTGTTTCCCTACGCTGAAGATTTTGCTTTATTGGAGAGGGTAGGGGTAAATGTTGGAGATGTAAAGAAAGAACACAAATAATTCAGAGCATTGCAACTATTAGTAAGAGTCAAGAGCAAAGTTGAAGTCCACTGAGTAGTGGGGCTGCTCTTTGATGGATTGGAGAATATCACTACAACCAAGCAAAATATAGTTAATATTGTGCCAATTGCACAAAACAGAGAGTTTACTCCTTGTTTTGGAAGGTGTATCTTCACTGCAGTGAGAAAACGTTGTGTCAATGCAATGTATGGGGTAAGTACCAAACACCATCTCCTGGTTCTCACCTCAGTACCTGACAAAGAAAAAGTTATGTGCACCCCTGGTTATTGACCAGAGAAACCTTAACCAACTCAGTAGAAAATTAGTGTACACCATTAACACAAGTAAGTGTGAAAGTAAGTATAAATTTACATTCACACTTCATGAAAAGTTCCACCACAAGGAAAGTAAGGCAAGAGAATTACTGCTGGTTCAATTTTAAGTGGTGTGCAAACGTAGAGACTGCAGGGCATTAAGAGGTAGACTTTCATAGTTGCCATTTATGTTCTGCGCTTTGATTGGCCATGTAAGGTCAAGTTTAGAGCAGACACATTAGTTTAGAATCCATTTTACCCTGCAAATGGTCAATTCTTGTAACAGCCGTTAAATACAATGTAATTGAAAAGCTATTAATTGCAGTGACAATACATTTATTAAATTACACACCTAAGTCTATGCAGAGTTATCTCTACCATGAAAAAGACCTGTGATGTAACTGAGATTGAAGGCAGAATGACTGGTGGCTTGTTAAAAGGCTTATCAAATCAACAGCCAGAGAACTGCATGTCATTTTTCTGGCTCATGAAAATATACTTTTGACAAATGTCCATGCTGTATTAAGGGCGTTAGGATAGGGCTGAGGGTGTCTGCGATTTTCACAATCTCATTCATCACAACTGAAATGCCACAATCTGGTTTCAATATGATCAACTTAAAGAGCAAAAACATTAGCTTACACTTCCTGGGGCCACTCTGCATTTGAAATGCAGGTGGGGTACATAAGAGGACTGTTGTGCTATCATTGAGGTATAAGAGGAGAGAAGAGGAGAGAGTGAAAAAGAGAGGAGGGCAGAGAGGACATTGCTTCCGTACAGTATAGATGTGCCCCGTGATGAGACCAACTAATTAAACAGATTCTTCAGTGGCCGCGCCTCGGGAAAGCTTGAAAAAGACACTTGAAAATTAATGAGAGCTCAAAAAGGAGAGAAAGCAGCCTAAACTCCACAGTGCCTCAGAGGTGAGGCTGCTGCTTGTCTCCCTGCATTGCCAAAATCAGAATAAATAAATGGGAAAATACAATAATATTTTCTACTAACACCTTCCGTACCTCTTCCCAATACACATTTGCCCCCACTTTCTCCTCTATTTCTAGAACATGCAGGTGTTCTAAGTATAGGTGCTCAGACAGACGCTGTACCACAAGTAGTCTGTTTCAGCTCTATTTAAAAAAAAAGAATGATAGAAAATGGGGGGAGGGGGTGTCAAAAGGACACAGAGAACGAGAGGGTATCAGAGGAGGTAGTGGAGTTGGTGGTGAAGGATGTAAAGCAGGGGAGGGTGAGGGGGATTCAAGAATACACAAGTGGAAGCACGAGAGACCACTTTATTTGGAGCTACTAAAAATAGCGCAGCAAATGGTAGCAGGGGCTAGCTGGCCTAAAGCTTCTACCAGGCCGGTGGAATCGATAGGCACAGAGCCGTAGGGGAGGCTTCCCGGAGCCTGTAGCCAACAGTTGCTGAGGGGGGATATGGAAGAGAGAAAGGAGGGGGGGAAGAAGAGGAGCAGAATGGAGTGGAGCGAAGCTGGAACTATTTTTTGCACTGCTTGACTAAATATGGTCAGGGAGGTGGTGAGACAAGACACATGAGCAGCCCGGCAACAGGGGCTGAGGCATGTTTCAAATGCTTGGCTTCACACTAAGTGCTAACCGTTTAGCTAAACCCTGAGCACTGTGGAAGCCACTGGCTGGTTTGACCTCTTGTCCCTAATTTGCTTCCACCGTGCTCTTCCTGTGCTCCCTCAGCCCTCCAAACTGCATCTTTACTTTCCGACTAAAAAGATGACCCTTGTGATGCACTATAAAGAATGTATAAGGGTACTGCATATTTAAGAACAGTACTGAGGATTCACAAGTGCGAAAAATCTAAACACCATAAATACCAAAATGATATTGTAATATCCTCTGTCTCTTGTCCCTGACAATGGTAATCAAATTTGCATGGATCGCGAGGGACTATTAAAACTACAGCTGTCTTCTACCGCAGAGGCGCAGCCACCTCTTTTTTAAATACCTTCATCACAATTCTGCTCTCAAACATTCAGTAAACTCTCTCTTCTAAGCTGCTGTATAAAGTTCCACTGAATAATAAAAGCGCATTTTAGGAGCAGGATAAAGCTCAGGGGCTGTGTGTGTGTGTCGATGGAATAAGAAAAAGGTAGGGTGGGAGGACGGTTGGTACACTTTCTGCCTCTTCCACCGACCAGGGCATCCTCCCAGCGTTCTCCCTCAGAATGCACATGATGGAGATGAGAGTGCTGCAGATTTTTTTTTTCACCCCTCCTTCTCGCTGCCTCCTTTTTTTTCAAATGGCAGCTCTTCATGTCAGCTCTAAGTCAACCTCTTCTAAAGGTATGACTTGTGTTCGTATGGGAATGTGTGTGAATCTGTGTGTGTGAGTGTGTGTGCACGCTCGTGTGTGTGTGTGTGTGTGTGTGTGTGCCCACTTTCTCTCCTTTCCCCCTCCTCCCCTCCCTGACTCTGGCACTCAACCCGCCCACCACCACCCCTCCTCCCCCCAATCATAGAAGCTGATTCAGCGAGTCAGGCGTGCACCCGGCACACACGATGGCTGCAGCAGCTGGAGCGCTCTCTAGGTCATTATGGCTCTCTTCACTACGGGGAGAGGAAGAGAGGAGGGAAAGAGAGGAGGAGCAGCTCAGATAAGAAACTGATCTGACAGGTAATATATGCTCTACCTTCGCTTTTGGACGGAGTTTACCCCTGACGGGCCTTGACGTCTCCTGTCCTGTCTCTTCCCTCTCTCTTCTTCGGATGCGATCAGTTATTAACCGCATGGTTTGCCTGTGAGTCGCGTAGTCGGAAGGGGGAGTGGAATGCACTGTTCTGCAGCAGCAGCAGCAGCAGCACTGGGACAGAACTTAACCAGAGAACACCTTTGGGCTTTTTCCTCTCTTTTTCCTCCCATCTTAAAAGAAGGGAAGAAATAAAGGCTTTAGAAAAAGAAAAAAGTATGGAAAGGAAGAGGATGCAGAAGGAGGTGGAAGAGGGAAAAGGGAGGCTGGGGAGTTGCTATGGCCCACATGGATTTTAGCCCTGTTTTTTGCACTCTCCACTCTATCTCTCTCATCTTGTTCTTTCTCCCTCCCTCCCTCTCTTGTCTTGCTCTCTCTCTCTCTTGTGTTCCTGGCACTGGCCGGACATGCTGCAGCAGCAGAGCTCTTTGGCTCATTAGGCTTCATGGTTGCAGCCCTGCCGCTATCTTATGACGGACTTGTTAACTCAGACCTGTACTGGTGTGGAGAGACATTCCCTTATGCACAATTCGCCCTCTGTGTCCGACACCTTCCAAGATGTTTTTGTCTACATGTCAAAGGATACTAAAATTTTGGGGACTTTTAAGGTTATTTTTATCTTTTTTAAATATTTTTTTGTTTCTTTCTTGGTGGTCTTACCAGACCAGTTTTCAATCTAACTGAGGGGCAGGGGAGGTCACTGCCATTCTTAATTGATGGGAGGTAAGTTTGAGAGCACGTCGCACTTAAACCCAAGGTTGGCCGATTGGGGAAGAAGGTTGGAATGTGGGTACCAGAAGGATGACGAAGCATCAGAATAATGAACAGCGGGCAGGTCAGGAGTTCTGAACACGGGGAAAAGCGGATTGACAGAACACAGCTGTGAGAAGTGTATTAACACAGATGTGGGATGGGGGGATGGGGGTGAGGATAGGCGGGAGGGGGTATTGGGCAGAAATGGTTGGCTGAGTAGATGTGTGTCACCGGCTGAACCCGCAGCACTTAGGGTAGTAACCCAGTTTCTTCTCTCTCTCTCTGTAACGGACTGCTATAGGCTAGGCAGGGCATGCAGGGCACACAGTACTGCAGTGCTATTGTCCCAAACCAGAACAGACACAACAACCACTGGGCTAATTCGCGTGTTCAAGTTCCCCAACCTACATGTAGGAAGGAATTTCACCCCACCTCTCTCTATTTGCTCACCCTCTCGGGTGACTGTGACATTTCCTAAACAGGACGTCACACCTTTAGAACCAGGCTCATCCACCGACTGTCCCCTTCAGTTCAACCTCCCCTCATTGCTATTCCAAACCCCTCCACTGCATAAAAACATTGCACCACTTCTCCCATTTATTCAGTTCTCTGCCACCAAGTCTCTAAACTCAAACCAAAGCTGGTCTCTCATAATCCATTTTTAGTTTAACACCGATTGCCTCAGCACCCAGCTGGCTAGCTTAGCGTGGTTGGAGACAGTGTTGACTTGTGGAATGTGTTGGTCTGGGGCAAAGATTCATTAGAGACTTGCTGAACAATTCTCACCACCATGCAAATGGTTATTGATCGGTTCCACCCAATCTGCAACAGAATAGCTAGTTTCACTGTAGACATGTATGGTTTGATCAGAGGAAATAGGAAGTGAAGAAAGATGACGATAAAAACATTGATCAATGTGTGGTAAGAGAAAGAAAAAAGGTACAGCGAAAGAGGGAGGAGAAGTGGTGGGTGGGGGGTATAGCCAGGACCAATCCACAAGTGCTGATTGTGCATTAGCGCCTTCATGTGACCTATGGCCTGCCTCTGCGCCTAAAGCCCAAATCCTGCTCACAATAGCTTCCTGTTCCACTTGGATCACCCTCGTTTTCAAACATCAGCAAGCGCTCTAGCTAGCCACTAGGGACGTTGCTGACACAAGAGAGATGAGGGACAGGCAAGAGAGGGGTACATACTGATACGAGAGAGAGGAAGGAAAGGTGAAAGGATATAGAAAGTGGGGTTGAAATAGGAGAAGGAGATGGTGGTGAGGGAGATTGGCTCAAAGAGAAGTGGGAGGAGAGAAGTTAAATGTGTAGCATGTCAGCACGACAATTCAGCTTATAGTTGCACCCCTGCTCCCGGGACACGGCAAATGATCATCACACAAGACAAGGTGCACACAGAGGCACCTTATACCACGGACTTTCTATCAAGGAGAACCCTCTTCCCTTTTGATTGCTGCTGGTTTTATACTACCCCGTAATCCGCCTCCTCAACATGTTTCCTGGAAAGAGAAAAAGACCACCATCTAACTGCGATAAAAAAAGGGAGCTGTATTCCTCCCCTGATCCTCCTGGTTTCTCCTAGTTGTCTGGAGGACAGCGGGGGTCACTGGGACAGTCGACTATAGCATGGACTGCAAAACTTCTGTTATGTTCAGGGGCGGGGGGACTGGCTGTTCAGCCTTACATGGCAACCAAAGGAAAGCCTTGAGTGTTGAGCTGAATTTACACTCAAAGTCACCTTACGGTGCAGACTTCCATACTTGGGAGAGAGAACGGTGAAGAAAAATATTCTGCTCATAACTTCCTGACCTTGAGGAAAGGTGAGAACATTTTATACCTAAGATTACCTCCTTGGTGTACATACTTCTTTATGTACCCATATGAACATATGATAGCTATGGAATGTAAAGAAGTATGTATTCTTGGTGAGGTGCAAGTCTTCGTTCTGGAAAAATTATGTTGGACAGCAGTGTGCGGATATGTTTGTGCTTTGCAGATTGTTATTATGACCGAGATCACAGTATGTCAAGTTATTGCACTGTATAGAGAAGGGGGTGGGCTAAAGAGGGGAAAAGAGAGAGTATGAATATGAGAGGTAAGGCTCATACATTAGCTTTACTGTCTCTGGGCAGTCTCATTGCAGCAATACTAGCTGTAGGGAACTTAATACTTTCACAGACTGGTTGATTTGGCCGATAAAAATCCCTCATCCAAGACATAATTCATTAGAAAATCATATAAGTTAGCATTAAATCAGAGCTATCAGGTTTTGAGCTTGCTCTGTCAACAGTGTGAGTTTAGCGCACTACTTGTGACACCTTCACAAACTATGGGAAAACAGTTGCCTTGTGACATTGTCATATGAACAGGGACTCCTTTCATTATTGGGTGATTTTACTGCATTACAGTCCCTGAAACTCAGCCAGCCGCAACTTAGCACCAACTTCAGCAGGCAGCTGGTGGTATGCTGGAGCTGCTCCTGACCATTAATACCATAATCTTTTCCTTTGCTTCCACATGGCTCAAGGGAAAAAAGAAAGCAAGGTAAATTGGGCCAAAATTCTGCCATTGTTGCTGGCTTTTAACATGCAACTGAAAGAGCAGGACATAGTTGCTGAGAAGGCAGAATGAAGAGGCTCTGGGGTTGCTGCAGCTACTGCCACAAGCTTGCTCTATCCTACTGCTGTATCATATGGCTTCCGTGTTAACAATCTTGTGTGTTTAACTATGTATGCCCTCCCTTTATGCCTCTGCCCTTATCCGCACCCACACCCCACATCAACCCGGCTGCCCCATGCCCCCCTCCCTTCCCCTGATTCCTGCACTCATTGTTCACGTTTGCTATGCTTGCCAAATGCTTTGCTGGGCTGCATGGCAGTCAGATTAGACCATCAAAAAGTGACAATGCAGGATCAGAGTCAACTATGGCCTGTCAGCTGATTCCAATTGTTGACTGCTTCAAACAAAAAAAGGCAACAGAATATGGACAGAGGCACAGAGAGAAATAAAGCGAGCGGGGAGGTGGGGAGCAGTTCGCATGGCGAGCTATTCATATCTAGCACTTTCACCTATTCTGACCCCCTCTCTGGCCTGTGCTTGGACCATAGACATTGTCAGTGCCTGTTTTAGCACAGGTTTAGATCTCTTTAAACCCCTTTATTGTAGATCCACTGCACTAACAGAGGTTTATTTTCACTGCATTTTGGCTTTATCTTGAAAAAGAACAATAAAGGGAAAATGATAAACATGGAGCAAATAAAATTTATGGAAGTCAATAACGTGTCAGAACCATTTGAGGTCTGAAAATTAGATTAGATAACTAGTGGCTCAGCCATATATAATATACTGTAAACAGCACAATTTTTACTGTAAACCTAGGATGATTTATGACAGTCTATATAATTGTAAAACAAAAACACGTACAGTTCCTGCAAATACAAAATGTTCCTTCATCAAACAAGATTCATTTTTTTTAAACTTAAATGTTTCAAAAGACAGCAGGTTGGGATGCATCTGTGCCTACAGAATTTATTCTGCAACAGAGCAGTGAAAAAGTGTATGTATGCCACTGTAATACCACAGCTTTATTTTGACAAAATACAAGATATTTAATTGTGCACTGATTAGCATGCCATGTGTAGGGCTGACTCACTATCTCCTTAAAAGAAATGAATATCTGAAGTTGAGGTGACACAACTAATACCACCACTAACAATATCAATTCTTGTAACCTTTGTTTTGCGACAATGGCTAAAAAACAGTGAAGCCACAAATTAAAAAAAAGGTTGTAGCCTTTAAAACCCTTCCTAATGTTCCATTTAGATTTCTTTCTCTAATTAAGCCAGTGTATAAGGATAAAACAAAGGCCTTATTTATTATTTTTATTTTTTGCAGGGACAGACTCAAGTTAATAGATTTGGTCCGAATTCCAAAGAATTCAGGCAATGTTAAATTAATGAATGGTGATTTTTTTAATGTTGCCTAATAGGTCAGTTTACAGTTTGACTTGAAATAATAGCAAAAAAAAAAAACAGTTAAGGTCTTTTAAGTCTAGCTCTAAAATGTCTTTTTTTTATTTAGAGGAAAACCCTAAGAATAATGCTGCATTTTTAGGCTTTAGTTTTTCTCCACCATTCGAACCCATGAGCAGGATTCTGTCTGTCTAGCTCTCTTTCCTGTCAAGACATCAGAAGGGTGTAGGATTGCATGGCTTGTACTGCATGTTTCTACCAGGCCCTCAATAGCATTGACCTGCTGTCTGAGTGACAAACACAGCAGATGCTGACATTATCAAATGCTCAGTGCCTGTCGTCCCCCTGCTTTTGCCCTGTTATGGCCTTTAGACGAGGTGAGCAGCCCGGCCACCTGACTCTGAGTGACTGTGAGACGAAGTGCATGTGTGCGGGTGTGTGTGTGTGTCTGTGCTTGTGTAAGTGAGTGCCTATGTGTATGTTACAAATAGACCTGCCTCTGATGTGCCATATCAAGCTGGCCCTATGTTGACCTCCATCCTGTCTAAAAGCAGTGCCGTATATCACTCAGCTGTCGCTGGCCACTCTGAGAACCTTGTTCGTGCCTTGGCAGGAAAAGTCAATAACTTTAACAGCTAACTAAAGAAATCTGAAAGCTGTATAAAGGCCAAATCAACATCAGTGTAATGTACCATAATGCAAAGATTCAAAAGCGCAAAAACATTTTGAAAAGCAGCACAGAAAACTGAGAATTTGTATGTATTCAAGTAAAAATATCAAAAACTGCGGCTAAAAAAAAAATAGATGTAAACATGTTATGCATGGCTTTTTTTATGCTGCTCTAAAGGCAGTAATAATCTATTAATCTTATGATTGAGTTTAATTACCATAAGCTTTAAGCACACATGCACAAAAACATAATCAAAGTTCTTTATATTGGTTCTACTGTGATCATATTAGTATTCGTAGGGGGATGGGTTTTTAGCGGAAAATGTTACAATACTGTACTACTGTAGGGTGCTGAAAGAGACATAAAATAATCTGCCCTCAGTCACTGTTCAAACAGTACCCTCTACACACCAAATCAGTCTCTCGGACTTAAATGACTAGTTTAAATTAATGTTGTGACTTGACACCCCAGAGTGCTGCTGTAGGAACATGAGTGAGAGAGCTTGTGTATGTGGTTATGCCTCTGCATTTGTCTGTTGGCCGTCTCTGTGACCGCAGCGGCACCGAGCTTGCAGCAGGGCCCATCTGTCAGAGCCTGTAATTGCTTCATGACTCCAGGACATTTGACTCAAGTGCACTGCCACAGATTATTATTATCCTTTTCTCAGGGAACAATTTTTCTCGCTCTCTGGGAGGGGGCAAGCATAAAACTTAAAAAGATAGCAAGGAGGATAAATAGGCTGCCTGGGAGGCAGCAAAAAAAGAAAGTTAGGTAAGGTTGATCAACTGTACCTACGTGTTATTGGAGTTGTGCTAAATGGGGTGTAGCATGCTATATTTACCTGTGTGAGGAAAAGACACAACATTGTCCGTTTTAACCAGTGGGCGGACATGGTTTGATGAGACACATTTCAGGTTTTAATAAGATGTTTAAATACAACATGGCCTTCGTCTGTTCAGTGCTGCTCTGGTTGTTTTTGGATAAAGTTACTTGTAGTAGATCCATTGAGACAGTTCAACTTCATTCCACAGCAGTTGCCATGTCCGTTTCTGAAACAGTGAATCCACAATGCTTTGCTAAAGCTGGTAAAATGGAACCAAATCACCTCTTGAATGGATTTGGTCCCCTTCAACCAGCTGTAGCTATGCTTTGATGACTACAGGAGCACCTTTTGCTGTGATGCCCTCACCACAATCACTACAAAAACAGAAGGCCACTTCATCATCATGACTGGCTTATGGCTTTCCTCTACCAACAACATCTGGAGTATTTCGTGATTGTCTTGTTCAATGCTAAATGTCTCATATTTGACTAATAAAGAAGCCAATTCTAGCTTCAAAACTTTGGTATGGTCCACTTTTCCTGACTGAGTGTTACCTCTTTCTGCCTCAAACAGGATTGATATTCTGACCACACTATCAATGGCTGTTTCAAAAATTGCATAGGATGGGGGTGGGGTAGCCGTGCAGCATGCACTCACATATCGTCGTGAGAAATGTGTGGCTCTCTTGCATAGAAACCTCCTAAACTGACTGCTACTGGATGCTAACAGTCGATTACATAGTGGGTGGGAACAGGCAAAAGAAAATAGTTAAATGAAGGAGACAGCCAATGCAGCTAAGCAGGGGTACATTGACATTGTAAAGAGATCTCAAAAAGAAATACAATAAAAGGGCAAGAATTAAAAAAGGCGCACAATATAGTTGTTTAGACCGATTAATAAATCGTATTATTACCTAGACTGAATATCTTGCATTTTAACATAACCAGCATAAGTCAATGCCTGTGGTTACCAGGCAGATTAAAAAAAAGAGTCTGCAGACACAACTGCAGGCAGCCTTATCAGTGCGGCTTCTGTGAAACAATTTTAGCACTCCACTTTGTGAGTTTTGGGAAGGCAGTGAAAAAGTTTGCTTTAATTATGTACAATAACTGTACAATATCCCACTCTAAATATTTACCTTAATTTCCTGTCAACATGGTCTTCTCTAAATGTTAACACATTTCTCACATCCTCAATGACAGCAAATTTATTCTAAAACCTTTACTGTCTAGTGTTAAACATATCATGCTGTAATATGTAGAAAGATGCTTGTTAAATGACCTTGCCTCTGACACTGTATATTCTGAAACTATACTCTGCTCTTCCTTAAAGCCAGTCCCGCTTAAATCTACAGCATTACAGTGTTATTTTCTATTAATTTAATGAATTTTAATGCAATTTAAAACATGTTACTAGCCAAGAAACTCATGAGTTTTAGGTTGCAATGTGCATTAAATAAAGGAATTACGTATGACTTTCATTTGTTTTGGTACGAGCATTATGTAACAGCAATCGGTCTCTCAGTTATCTAGATATCAGTATAAACATCAGCTATTGTAAAAAACTTATATTGTCGACCACTAGTTTAGAGGTTGTATATTACACAAAAAGGCACACACAAACGCTTTGGCGTCCTTCCCTTGAGGCCTACTGCAATGATGTTGGACAAGCTGAGGTAGATGAGAGCCAGATGCTCTAGAGGACAGGAGCCGAACGTACAAATCACAGGAGCAGACCGTTCGCAAGCAGTTACAGGTTCACACATTCACCCGCTGTTGCTGCAGAACAGGCAGGCAGGCAGATCAAAACTCCCTTCAAACTGTCTCCTGCCCATCCTCCTTTCTATTCTATTTAGTCTGACTAACTAATTTGGCACCTAACGCTATGTCAAACTGACCTGTTCTTAAACACAGACAATAGATGACACGACCACAAAAACATTCCAGAAGAATATGTTGAAAAAATTATGTCTTTGTGTGATTACTGAAACTGATTTGAGATTGTGTGTATAGCATGTAGACAACCATTATTAAACCAATTGGAAATGTCATTGTATTTTCTCTCATTTCTAGTTTCAAGGAAAATCATCATTGTAGAGGATACAGAGTTTTTTAAAAGAAAGAGAGCACTGTCTGTGCTTTAAGTTGTCTAATGCTGCAGTGTGTTGGTCAGCCGATTTTTTTTTTTTTTTTTTTAAACTGGTGATCACTGCTGGGCTCTACTATTGTTAATCTTAGCATAGTGAGTATTCACATTCATGAGATGTTTGTATAACAAATGTAATTATTTAGGAATTATTTAAGAATTGAGAAAAAAAAATTTGCTTGTAACAACTACTAGTGTGTATGTGCTGCAGACTGACCGGCTGCTGCACTGCCCTTGCAGTTGAGTTTCTTCCTTTTTTGTGTCCTGCAACATCACATTATTAACTAATATTTTGAGATCAACATTTGTGAATCTATTTAGAATCTTCCCTGTCCAAACTGGGATGCATCTGAGAATCAACCCCCTCCCCCCTCTCCTCGTGTAAACTCCCACTTCAATCCAGCAGCCACAAACAACATGTGAATATTATGGCAAGCCACTAGAAAAGCACACATTCAAAGAGCTATTTTCCATCTAATTTTTAGAATATTACAATTGTGGTGCTGCCTATTAGTGTTGACATTATATTTGTCAGCATTTTGGAGCACATTTTTGAGCACACTGTGTACAATTCCCTGTCTGCTCAGGTGAGCCATTACCATATGGGAATCGCCTGTATGTTGCCATATTAAAAGAGAGCTCAGCACTATAAGAGAGGAAAGAGGGCAAATAATACAAGGAGGTGACACGTAAAAGGGTACAGACCGCCGCTGCAGGGCTTGTTTGGAGCCCGTTTATGAGTCATGGGTTATTAATCGTATTGTTTACAGTATTGTAGCAGCTACTGGCTTCTAGCAGCCTGAGGGAAAGACACTGAGACGAAACAGGCTCCCCTTGCAGGCTGGGGCTGTGGTAAACACACACAGAGAGAACACACAATGTAGATGTCCGAGAAAATCCTTTCCCCAACATGTTACTGCTGGTTCGAACAGTACTTCCAATTTAATAGGAATTGTAAAACTTAACAACTAGGTCTAATTTATGTGAAAATGCCTTTATTCTGTGTAGTGGTGTGAGTAAAGAACAAGGTGAAATATAGTATAGCCTCAGTTCCTGCTGCACCCCTGTTGGTAGAGTTGATTTGTCTCTGTATTTGGGACGCCAAGTTGAAAGATTCATCACCAACGGGGTTCTTTCTATGTGTCTTCCTCAATCTTCCTTCCACAGCTGGAAGACTCACCCACACTCTTAAAACACCCAGGCACATAACACACATTACAAACACACACCAGGGTCTCTGTCACATTCTCTACTTGAACGTAATGCTAGCATTTGATGATGTTGATAACTCACATCAGTTACAGTGAGAAAGCGTAACAGAACACAGAGTGGAAGCAAGTGCTTTTTCCTGTTTTAAAACAGTTCTATTGGAAGAGTTTTGATGAGAAATTACAAATTAGATTTCTTTAAGCCCTGAATGCCAGAACATTCTGTGCCAGCACTCAATCTAAACATGAAGAGAGAAAGCGGACCAATCAGGAAGTAATAATAAAATCAATAGTTAACTGGAGGGGTTTCGTATCATCTTTCATCCAAGTGACTTTTGATCAACTTCAAGCACTTCTTCACAACAGTCGCAGAAGCTCCTTTTTTAAAAATACAATTCTATGGTAGAAATTCCTCTTAGCACTCAGTCGAAACAATTGCCTCTCTACTAAAAACAAACCAGACAAGGTGCTTTCACTTTAACCAAGGGAGAGATTTTCGAGGGCTTTAGGACTTTCGGACTGTCTCCCTGATATTGCAGGAGCTCGAGTGTGAAATAAAAGTAAATGGGCAGACTGGAGTAGGCGACATATATCTTCGTTTCTCTGAAGGCAAGGGGACAGAGCATGGACCGCAGCAAACAACGCACACACACCAGAACAGCAGGCCTAATTTAGAAAATTCTGTACTCCAGCACTTTTTTGCCACTTAATCAATGAGTCCTAGAGTGGACCAGCTTTCTGCTCCTTTGTATTCTGAATACTGGTTTACATATGCACATTGTACATCCACCACATTTAAATTTTTATAATGCAAGCAATTTTCTACCAGTCTCTAAGCCTTCCTAAATAAGTTCACTATTATTCATTAAACTTTAAAAGCTGTGAGGTAAAAGACTACAAAGCAGTCTACCTTATAATAAAATTTCCCTATCAGACTACAGAGTCATAATGGGACTGCTGTCAGGCTGTGATTGGGAAAAGATCAACTAAAGCTTTTATAGCCCAACCCACGGAGGGCGCCACAATGGCCAAAAAACACATGCACCTTGAAACTACTCAAAAGAATTTTCCGATTAGGTGTGCCTGCTTTTGGAGCAAGAGGGGGCGGCCAAACACATACTCATTGCACAATTATTGGATTTTTACAGATTTGCTGATGAAATGCGTAATTTGTCTCACTGCCTCTTTGACTAGAATTAAACTAGCTGAAGAGATTTTGTTCACCTTAGTAGAGCCTGAAACCCAGTCGTTGTTGCTGGTGGCTTTAATTTTGGCTGATGTGCTACCTCTTTCTGCTGAGTGCAAAAGGGGTTGAACACTCAAATTGCCACTTTTGCCCATTATTTAGTTAATTGACATGTTTCAGTCAATCTGCAAATCAATTGATCATTGTACCACACAGGAAACAGGTGCTGACTTTAGACAGATCTATTCTGCAGTGTGCCAGAGGTGGGGGACTAAGTCTCACCACACTTGTGGCAGGTGGCAGGTGTTCCACAGCCCTCTGACCTCAATTCCTTTTGTCCTCATGCCAAAGGCATGAAAGCCAGTGAAGGGGAATGACATTTAGCAGGGGATAACTACGCTCATGCGCAAAGCATATCCATACATGCTCAAAGTGCTCAGAACGGGAGGAAGCTGTTAACTTTTCGAGAAATGGCTCCAGTCTATAAAGCTGACCCTGTAACGTCAGTGTCCATTAACCTCGTGAGGCCCTGGATGATCAACCTGATACAGACAGCTGTCTCACTCAGCCATATTTAATATGCTCATGGTTGAGAGACAAGAATAAAACAGCTCAAGAGTGGAGCAGCAACCTGCTAGAGCCGGAAATAGCAATGGCCAAGGACAAAGCAAACTGCTGCTGCTAAACAGACCAGCCTCTGCTCACAACACATGATGACGGACCAGCCAACAGTAAGAGGAAACAACAAAGAACTTCAAGGGTTATTAGCTACACTAATAAAAGAAAAGTCAACGCAAGACAGATGTTTTCAAGGCCTCAAAGGTAGTGTAATGTCAATTTGAGACCATGCCATCTGTCAGGGATATGGATGAAGCCTATAGGCATGCTGCAAATTTCAATCACTGTCAAACTAAATTGAGATCCCAAAGTAACTTCTACAGCAGGATAAAATGTGATCAGAGTGGTAGTAAAATAAACTTTTTAGATGTTTTAAAATACATGTAAACTTAAGCACGAAAGGAATATTTCAAAAAATTATACATCCAAATAAGGTTTTCAATCCATTTAAGATGAACAACATTTAAAAACTTTTTTGGAGGGACAACTTGAGAGGTTTCACATAAGACAGCAGTAGTGTCTCAGACGAAACATAAAATTCATCCATGATTTTAACCAACAGGCTCAGCATGTATTCCTTAGAACACAGTCAACACAAAAATAATGAGTGATTGAAATTCATCTTAAAAATGATTTCTGAAATAAATGCATAATCGAAAGTGCCTTGTTTAAAGACTACTGATACCTCAACACGATCCCCTCCACGTTAATCAAAATTTCACATTTATTTATGTCAGTGACAGGACCTTGTCTGCCTCCTAGTTTAGACCTGTAGGTGATGAGCCCAAATCTTTCATTCCATCAGATGACGATTAAGCAACGGATTAGATAAGACAGATAAGTAATTCTGCCATGACCTCTGGCTGCTAAGAAGCTAAACATAAAAGTCTAGTGGTTGTAGTTTAACTCAAATTTTCAACAGTTTAATATGACTCAATCATAAAGTTTTGAATTTTTTCCCCTATTTCAAATGCTGAATATTTCAGTACCCAAGTATGTAGCAGATATTGTAGAATACCAAAGGCTGTAAAGCAAGACACGTGAATATTGAAAACATTTTGGGTATGACCTACTAGACTGTAGGTCACAAGCAGCCCTGTGCATCCATTTAGAGGGCTAAAAATCTCTAAGCAGCAAACATGTTTGTTTCCACAGACTCCACTGACTCCCTAGTCCTTCATGAACATCAACTATGTTTGTCAGCTAGCTGTAGCAGGACAGAGTCTCATACCTGGGGTTTCCTCGTAGGGCAGCATGATGTAAGGCATTGAACCCGTTATTGTTGGTGATGGTGACATCAGCACCAGCCTCCAGCAGAACTGACAGCATATCATCTCTCTTCTTGCTTATGGCGTCATGCAGGGGTGTGTCCCCTTCTGAGTCCTGAAAGGAAAACTGTGTGTTACTTACTATTCTCTTGCTCATCAGTGATTCAATCTCTGCCCTAAAATGACCTCTCTACTACTGTATTATAACAAAAATACCCCCAACCAAGTAGTCTAAAACAATCAATATAGCCCGAGCAATCTTTGACAGTGCTGTTGTTGTTTTTGTTATTACCTTTCAGAAATGTCACAACCTGTGTCATAAAGCATTTCTCAAAAGGTAAATAAGTCACAAGTTATAGATACCTGTAGGCTGGGGTGGCAGCCAAAGTCCAGCAGGGTTTTGACCACTTGCAAGTGGCCCTTGTTGACAGCTATGTGTAATGGAGTCTGTCTTCTCTTGTTCCTGGCGTTCAAGTCGGCACCACCCCTTTGCAGCACCTCAATGACAGAGCCCTCATCACCAAAGGCTGCATGGTGCACTGCCCGGTCTCCATCTTTGTCCTGAGTAGAGTAACACACCCGCATAATGACTCAGTGTTATTTCTGTGAGCAGATTTTTTTTTTTTTTTTTTTTACGTGGGCCAAGATGCATTAACAATAAGAAAGAATATGGATGAGAGAGGGGAGAATTATTTAATTATACAAACCTCAGCTTCCAGGTCTACACTGTGCTTAAGCAACAGCTTTAGGACATCCACATGACCATTCTGACTGGCTGCTTGCATAGCAGTGTGTCCAGCACACTGTCCATTCACCTGCAAATGCATCACAAAGAGTCACAGTGAGAATATGGGTTTATCAGCATCATGTTTCATGCTCAGATGTGCGACTACTGAATTAACTGTTAAATTAAGAGACTGGTGAGGCTGTTTTAAGCATTTGTGTGTACGTGCATGAGCGGCTGGCTGTGCAAGTTTCATCACCAACTGCAGCACTGCAAAAACTCAGAGCATAAATATTAATGTGGACTCCTTTGGGAGTCTCGAGACGTCTCTTGTCCTGGCAGGCGGATCACTTGGCCAAGCTCAGTGTGCTCAGCTTTAAGCAAATAATTCCACTGAAAGGCAGTAGGGCATCTGGCCAGCCTTCACCGCTGACATACACATACGCATACTCATTCAGTGTTCTCTGAGTGAAGTCAGTATTGCATACTTAACTTACCCTGTTCTCATAACCTATACAGGACACATGCTTCTGTCCTGAGATAAACGGGTATTTTCCCTGGCCTGTAGTCTGTGTCAGAGCACAATCAGCAACCATATGGGGATTGTAGATCTCAGATTGATTCTTAAGAGTGAATCGGGTCTGTGCTGCAGTGCACACCGATGCTCCTTGGTGCCTCCTCTGGGCCCTGCTTTAATGCTTTTCAGATTGAGAGAGGTGCAGAAGTGGGAGGATCTTAGAGCCCTTTCCTACGAGACTCCCAGCCTCCTCAATATAATGAGAGCAGAGCTTAGCACTGCCAGGGGTACTATCAATGTACTCAGATCTTCTTTATCTATTCAACAGCAATATTATTTTGTGTTGATCAAAAACTCATCTAGAAATCCAGCAGCTGCTTAGATCAAAACAAAAAACAAACAGACAAAAAAAACTTTATGATGAACACTTACGTCCACATCAGGTCTCTTAAGGATGTCCTCCACCTTGGCCAGGTCTCCATTGGCTGCTGCCTTCACCAGCTCCTCATTGATGTCGCCGGACTCTTGTGTCTCAAATAGTTTCTTTAGCAACTGAGACAGACGCTCTAGCCAAACAAGGGGAAAAAAGGTGATTACATGTATATGTCAGGGAACAGGGAGCAGTGAGGACAAAGAACCAAGATGACTCTCTTTTTATGTCAGCAGTTCATTGTCATACATACCACCAGAAGCGTTGCTGACAGCAGAGCCAGAGGGGGCAATCTTGGTGACAGCAGCAGGATTGTACGTCCAAGAAGTTCCACAAACCTCGACCTTCAGGTCACTGTCAGAGTAGATCTGCTGCACACGGCCCACCTTGCCTAGGGTCTGTTGATAAATGTTGCGACAAACTCATTAGTGTATGGAGGGCTGCTGTCTTTGGGCTATGTTCTGTGTAACAGAGGCTGTGAGTGGCAGAGAAAAGATAGAGAGAGACTGTTAGAAAGAGCAAAAAATGAGAGGGCGGAAGAAGGGATAAAGAGGAGACAATATGAGCTCAACGAAGCAATTGTCCTACACGGAGCAGAAAGAAGCTTGTGGCAAAAATAAAAACTATATTACAGATGTAGCCTGTGTTCTCATTATTCAAAGGACATGAACTTGCACAAGAAAGAAGATGGATATAAAAGAAAAAGACTCTTCTACTGGCTAGGCTATTCTTCATCTATATAGGCAATACTGAGAGGACAGAGCGAAATGCTTTCCAATTTTGAATCATATCATCTTGGCCATGGCTATATGAGAAAGAGGCACTTTGAGTCTGTCGAGCCGGGTCTGGGGCTGTCCTGGAGGATGCCATCAATAATGGTGACTGCCGCAGTAGGAGCAGCAGCAAGCGGCAAACAGCCGTGGTTAGTGATCAAAGCTACAACCCATCTCAGGGTTTTAAGGCTCATTAGCTGCTGAGGGGGGCAAGTTTGGCAGGGACAAGTGGCATATTGGAGTAGACTGCCGTTACATAACCTAAGGCGCGTTGGGCAGCAATGAATAAACTACATAATAAGCAAAGAATAAAGTCGTGCTGCAACAGAAGAAAGATAAATGAAAAATAAATGTTGGAAACACAGCCATGGACTGACGGAGGGGAGAGATCATGTTTGCGCATGTTTTAAACTGCAACACTCCTCTAAAGAAAATGAGTGATTGCCACTGCTAAGTACAGGGTGAACAGCAAAAATTACAATGTTGGATGGATTGAGACTAACTTACATAAGGTTCTCGCATCACACAAACTGTGTAAAATCATGAAACAAATTATGCTTTTCAAACAGGGCTACAGAATATTTTATATTTAATATGTACTTTAAATGTTAGAATAAAACTTTTAATTGACATTTAAATAAAGGCTAAAGGGTGGTTTAATTTGCACAAATGAGTGAGAGTATCTTTCTGACTCTTACAGGTAGCATCGCCTCGGCCCACTCTCCATGTCCTCTTTGTAGCAGCTTGATGCGGTCGATGTCATAGCAAATCTGGACCAGGTCTCCCACAAGGAACTGGGAGCTGCCTCCTTCTGCCCCAGCTGCTACTTCACCGCTGCGCACTACATTTGCCTTTGTCAGCACCGCTGGATTAAATGTCCATCTGTGGAAACAAAAAATCAGACTTGTTCACTCACAGTTTATAACATATGATACTTGAACAAGCACAGACTCTGAGCAGTCGCATAAAATATTTGCTTGCTGTGATTAGGAATTGAATAAAAAATAAAATAAAGAAAATCACTGTGCGCCAATGATCAATGTCAAAGAGTGATGAGAATACATTTTAATAAATACTAGAAGTTTAGCAAAGAGTCTTTTTTGTTATATATTTTTCTACAAACTATTTTGAGAGTCTGTTTTTTAAAATTTAACAAACCACAGTTTCATCTTATGGCACAGATTCACTTCCTTTTTTGCGACATGTGACGGAGCTGAGGTAAAAAGGCTTTAACAAAACTCAATACATGGCAAATTATGCTGATGAAACTATGTATTATGAATTGTCCCGCATACTGGCCGCCAAGAAATCTGAGCTGATCCATATAAGGTCTCACCTGTTCCCACTGGGGTACTGCACGACGATATCGTGATCCTCATCAATGCCACACACTGTGCCGGTGGTGGTGAGTGTCTCGAACATGCCGTCAGTCCAGCCACCGTGGCCATGTTGGAGGGACTGAACAATCTCTAGGTCTAAATCAATGTTGACCAGATCTCCTATCTGAAGACCACCAGGATTTCTGTTGCCATTCTGCTCACCTGAAAGATTGAGATAAAGATAGATCTATTATAAAGATATTAAAGTGAGTCAAAAACAGTATAAATTCTCATGCACATCAATATTTTGAATCTGCAAGCGAAATGGCAAATTAGAAAATACACTTTATAAAAATAAATTTGGACACATAAGTGAAAATAAAAAACTGCATAACTTTTTTAGTATATGTGTTTGCCATATCAATGACAAAAAAAAGAGAAAAAGCACTGCTACATGGATTACATATCAAAAATACACCTATCTATAAATAATGATACTGTTAAACCTAATGAACAACTTCTGCTGCAGTGCTGAATGCAGAGAAACAATTCATTCTTGAAGCCTTGGAATATTGTAACTGCATGACCAGAGCTTGTATCTGGTTCTGGCAGCCAGGTTACCATGTAGTGCTGCCATCTAGTGGCCAAAGAGGACTAACTACGAGTGAAACTCCCATAATGCCCTCAAATTCACTGCACCAGAATGAAAGGTGAGAGAATTGGTGCAATAATGGTGGTGGACACAGATCAGTGGCTTACTTACCTAAAACGGGACAGTGATCTCGGTAAAAAGAGCCTCCTTTGGCATCCTGAACACATTTCAGATCAGACTGAAGAAAAGAAAGAAGGAGGGGAGTAGATAATTTGCCAAGGCAATTTAATTAGAGAATATTAATAATGACACTGAAATTTTCACATTTTGTCAGTGTAATTTATCTTTTCAAAAACAAAAACATCAGTGCCCTAGTAGTATGGCAGGACAGTGAAACACTACACTGCAAAAAAGAGAAGCATCATATCATCGGTGATGATTCAGATGCACAGGCGCTATGACAGAGCTAGAGGGCAGAGATAATTGTGAGGCAGAGCAAACATTCCTGTAAAATGATGGAACACTTAAGTCCTGAGTACAACAAGTCCCAGCAAATTAGTAACTTAAGTCCTCCTTCTGTATCCAGCCAGCAAAACAACTTTGATCTCATGACGCTTTGTGCAGTAACGAGACATTACAAAACGGGAAGGTGTTGGCCTCAAATGCTGCTTTGGAAGAAACAGTAGTCAGCAGTTCTTTTCTATATTTTAGCAGGATTTAGTCAATGTCTTAATAAGAAACAAAGACAAAATAAAACTGCCTTTGGTGTGGTGGGGGAGGGGTATGTACTAAATTCAGAGGCAGATGCCTTCTACTTTTTTTATTAGCCTATTAAAATAACAAAGAACAAATCTGTTGTGAAACAGAAAAAGCCCACTGGCCTCTTTTAAAAAAGCCAAGTGTGGTCCCCACCAATGAGAAAGTTGCTTTTCATTTGAGGCGCGTGTGTAGCCGCTCCTGCAACAACCCCAAGAGAATGCACTCCCCCCTAAAGTTGACCTCCATGTTCACCCTCTCCCCCTAAAAAGCAGAAAGAACGGCTCGCCTTTATCATGCAGATACCTTCCCCTTCCAGCTGTCTGTACAATGGCGCCTTACTCATGCTGGCTGCGTGGCTCTCACAAAGGCCTGGCAGCCAGAGAAAGAGCCTCAGCTCTGCGGTCAAACACAAAAGCCACCTGACAGCTGATCTTTTGTGAGATTTTGTGCGTATATGTGTGTGAGCAAGTGACTGAACGTGAGGGGCAGGGTGGAGGTTTGCTCACCATTCCCTCAAAGCCAACTCTGTAAAGGTTCTTGGCCCCATTGTCCCACAGTACGTAGGCAGCGCTGTGAGGGCTGGCCGCACTCCAGTCCTGGATCTCTGTCACCTGTGGAAGAGGAGGAGGAGGGACGAGATAAGAAAGATAAACTAGAATTACCACCTGATGATTTTATGGCAAAATAAAAGTTATCACGGTACTGATATGTATGATTCTGGGAAATAATTACCAGCGAGAGACTGGCTTTCATTACTAAAAGACTATTTGAACATAAGAGTACATACTACATTGAAGCAATTAGTTTATCTTTGGGTACAAGCAGACATTTGTGCCAAATGTAAGGAAATTCCCTTGAGGTGTTGCTAAGATGTCATGTTTACAAAACAAGCACACCAATGGACAGACAACCTAAAAAACATAATGCCTCCAACCACTACTTTTACTAGCAAAGGTGAATAAAAAGAACACTGTGAAAGTGTATTGGTTTGCATCAGAATTCAGGACACCAGATTAACTTTTTCCTTTGGAAGCACTGCTGCTCCCTACAAAAATTTTATGAGCGTGAAATTTAGGAGCACTGTTTAAATTTTCATGCAACACAACACATTCACATTTTTCCATCTTAACTGCGTTAAAGATAAGTGCTTTGGTGATAAAAGACAATTTCTAAAATTAACAATGTGTTGTTTTAAAAGAAAAACGTCAAAAATTCATTTTCCATGACTTTTTAAAAAAGTGGGGCTGCAACACCTACTAAAACCAGCTATCATAAAAACCATCAACTGATTAAAAAAAAAAAAATTAAAAGAAGAGTCAAGACTTCAAGTCAAGTGCTTTCCCCTTCTTTTACAAGGAGACTGGCTATATGTAGTATATATTTGTAGAAGGATATTTTTTTATCTTTATCTTATATGCCAACTTATGTATTAGTCTATCATAAGATTTCTTTTGATGTGGACTATTAAACACAACAATATTGAGTTTTTAATGGAGAAAGCTTTTCAAGTGCCCTACTAAATCCGAGTAATAGAAGAAAGGGTCATTCAGACCCTTAGAGAGAGTTCATAAGGTAACTGGTATTGCTGCTGCTGTACACTGACACTTGTAGGCTATCTGACAAGAGGATATTTGATTTAGTTACAGCTCTTGATTATGAAATTAAGATCTGGCAACTGGAATTTGCTCTAAAATATGGATGTCTGGCAGAGTATTGATTTCATAATGTCAACAGACTTTCTCCTGTGGGTGAGAGAGAAAGAGAGAGACCATGTGGATGAAAGAGAGCGAGCATGTCAGTATGAACAGAAGTGCAGACAAGATACGAACACTTTCTTAGCTCAGTTTTACTCTACAACCCTGGCTTATTAGTTAACTGTCTGGACTACTATGCAGACTAGATTATCTATCAGACTACTGATAAAGAGAGTGATGGCTGATTCATGTAAATGGTTCCAAACTGATCTTATGCTCATCATTCAATCTACCTGATATACTTCTTGAGTATGAAACAGCTGTGTCTTCTCTATGTTGCATTTTTATAAACTATTACAACTGGGTCATTGGTCGTGTCTCTTGCCCTCATCTCTGTGCTATCTCATTCACTCCCTTTGGGGCGGGACAGATCTTACTTGCATATGCTTTGAGCAGCGGCAACAACAGGGTATGTATTGAAGATATGGATCATATGATTGATTGTGAAATGTTTTGTTTTCTTTAAGGATTTTTTTTGCCCCCACGTTATCCCATGATAATAATTTAAAAAAAAAAAGGAGTAGGGGTCATAATGTATTTGCAAGTCACACTAACTGGTTACAGTCTGGAGCCCTGGAATTTAATGAAAACTGTTACTGTGAAAATGGTTTTGACTGATGTATATGAAAATAAAAATTCTGGCACACCGTGAGTGAGTAAGTGTAATACTGACCAGAGGGGAATAATTTTCTTACTGGGGGTTGCAAGTAGGTGTTTTTTTTAATCTAAATTTCATAATTACAGAAAATAAATTCTTTATTGATCCCTGCAGGGAAATGATCTTTTTGAACTGAAGTCTAGGGTGAAGGTTGAAGTAGAAAACAGATACCCCTTAAGCCGAGTTCTTAGGGCCTAACTCTGAGACAAGTAAATGTCTGCTATTAAACTGAACTTGAGCTCCTCTAGTTAAAGGGTCCTACATCTGCTTGCAATGTACATAGTGCTAATTAGCACTGTCAGTCTTACAGTTTTAGCTTTCAGTAAAAACTCTTTCCTATGTGGTGATACATTTTGAATTTGACAGAGGAAAGCAAATAAATTGGCAATCTGATGTAGAAAATCTATACACAGCATCTGATGCTCTGTATGTTGCACATTACCCTGGTTTAGACTCCAAGGAAAATTGAATTTGCTAAATACTGAGAAATTTTTGGAGTGGGACTCATCGAGAACAAATTTGATTAGTCTTTGATTTTTGAGGTTGCAATTAGATTTAGTTTTAATTTTCACAGCACTGCAATTTCACTGTCAATACTAAAACTTTAATTGTTTTTTGTCTTTTTCACCAGTTAGAAATAGCTGTGAAATGTCCAATAACATTTTAATTAAACTTCAGCAACCATTACTGTTTCTATTTGTGATGAAAAACAAGACCCATGACAAACACAAGTCTACAGCCTGTGAGAAGCATTGCGCACATTTGCATTGGGCATTGAGCTTCTTATTAAAATATTGTACAAATGTTTTAGAAGATTCTTTTTTCTTTTTGACAAAGGAAAAGATTTTGATTTTTTTGTGGCCAAAGAGTAATTCAGAGAAAATCAGAGTGTGGGTATCCACAAGTGATTTACTGCATCATCTTTGATGAAATTAGGAAGGTCCTAAACATTAACATCTATCTATGTTACCATCAAGTAGCAGTAGGGGAACGTTCTCAAGGGCTGGATTCAAACAAAACTGGCTGACTAACAAACACTTTAGCATCAAACTACTTAAAGAAACTCCGAGGTGATGAAAATAACTCGGCGTTGAGTCTGTTTCACATCAAAAACCAAAAGCATCTTTTCATGGTAGGTTTACAGTCTTAATAAACCTTTAATTCTTACCTTTGCTCCATGAAACCACTTCATGCTCATAAAAAATATTAAGAATCTGGGTGAGCCAGACTCTCTTTTCACTTCCTTATCCGCCCAACCAACGTTAACATCTGTTACAACATTTTTACACAGGCTTTTCTTGTTAGTACTTGTTGTATTTCTTGTAGATTTTGACTAATACATGGCTTCTGAAGATAGAACAATCTCTCATTGCATAGCTTTTGGCTAAAAACTTTTGAAAGGCACTGTAAAGCCAAGAAATGTATGTTTTATGAGCATTAATATGCAATGAGGTATGAATGAGGGCTCCAAACCAATTCAACTTTGGAAAATAAGGTTGGGATTGTCACATGAGACAAGTCTTTCTCCATTAAAAGCACCGCATCACTTACATCACATTAAGAAAGTGTCAAGAGAGGAGCTGTATTGAGTAAATGAATTCTTTAATTAAAAGCTGTGCCTTAAGTAAATACAGAAATCAAATCGTTAAATTATTTTCAGGCCCCTAACAGAGGTAATTGATTAATGGGCCTTAGGAGGTAATATTCATGCTAAACTAATGGAACATCTAAGCTGCAGGACATGAAATAGCAGTTTTCGGCAGAGCATATTGCTTACAGCATCATAAAACAGTAATGAGATATGCCATTAAATAACACAGCAAAATGAAGTCTTAAATTGCCTGGAGGGACTCTTAAATTGAATACTCAAGGGTCTGGACCAGAGTCAAAATTTAAGCACTTTACCGCACATTTACAGCCTAAATCTAAATACTGTGCTAAACAAATGCAACCTCATCAGACATTGTATTACTTTCAAGAGAAGTATTTAAGCCTAGAATAACCTGCAGCAGTGAGGTCTGTTTAAAGCCTCAATAAAGATATATAAGAAGAAGGGAAATTAAACTGGGGAATATCTGTTTTTCAATGACACATTCCACTAGATCACGTAATGAGTTTCATACAAATTCACCAAGTGCATTGTGATAATTTTCCAACACAAGTCAACTCTTGTGAACATGAGTTTAGGAGGGATTTCATACATCAGCCTATGTTCACTCATGAAAAATTGTACTGATTTTTTTTACAACAAAAAACTGTTTTTTTTTTTCATTTTATGTTTGTTTTTAATTTTTGGTGGAAATGGCCACAAGGCCACAAAGGAATACATTTTCCCTGTTCTATTACTCTCTACTCCAGCTGCAGGTGGCTGATATCAATGAAGTTACACAGCAACATGGGACTAGTTACTGACTTTTGTTTTCTGTAATATGAATTTGAATCTGAACTTAAAAAGGGCTGCAGAGCAAGATGTCATTGTAATAACTGTAATAATTATATTCACAATTGATTATTGTAGGGCCGCAATATTAGCTACAACATGATTCAGGTCACATAGACAGACACCAAAGGACTAGGATGTTTTTGTTCTTGTTTGCCCACAGTATGATCATGCCACAAACATGTTGAGTCAGTCATTGCCCTTCCTGTTTTCGTAAAGGCTTCTGAACATTTTAAATCAAATCATATCCTGGGATTCAAGTTTGTGTTTTCCTCACTTAGTTTGTTTAGGGCAGGGGATCCTTTTTCAGTATATGCACCCTTTTAAAGTTGCGGTCATGTTGGTCTGTGACATGCTCACCAAGCATGCCTTGAATATTTTCTTGAATTTTATGACGCTGCCATGGCTGTATAAAGAGAAGGACCCTGCTGGGGAATGCTTCTGGGACTAGGTATAACTGATTACTGTACAAGAAAACATAAAACTTAATCCACTACTTTGGCTGCAATAGGAAATTGTATTACTGAGAAAATATGTTCTGGTTTTCCTTCTGATATCTTACAAATGCTTGGCTTCAACTCTGGACAAATAACTTCAGTGTTACTTGTTAAAGTCATTGTAAATTGCTGCTAACTGTACCAGCTTAAGCAGTCTGCAAGTGAACGATCCAAATGATGACTGAACATATCCTTACAAATGATGCTGACAATAACCGGTACTGACAATAGCCATTACATTTAAAGAATGAAATATTGTTATGTTTAAAAATACACATGAACATAATATTGTGTGAATAATGCAGCACCTCTTGAATAATTTCAGTTTTTGCCTGTTCTTGGTCTGTTGAACTCTGTTTGTCCCCTGCCATACAACACTTTATTTTAAGTGAATTTAATTTGCCAAAACATAGTAAAAACACACAATAATAATAAGATGAATTTAAATAATAACATTTTCTTTTTTCAAATTTTCTGAAGATATTGTTACAGTGATTATCATAAACTCCTTAGTTTATGCTAATCATGTAGAGAAAATATGATATCATGACAGCCCCAACACTGACGGAGGCCTATTTCATAAAAAGACACTCTGTGAAGGGGGGGGGGGGGGGGGGGGGGGA
>JAPZDY010000004.1:15436526-15452561 GCA_029783645.1 Ctenochaetus hawaiiensis | reverse complement strand
CCCCCCCCCCCCCCCCCCCCCCCCCCCCCCCCCCCCCCCCCCCCCCCCCCGACGACTCTATGCAGACTCCAGAAAGGAATTAAAACAGAACTACAGCCACAAACATAGTGTCTGCAGCTTTAAAGTACAATCTAGGCCTTACTGGCTGTATCCTACCTTCCCTCTCCTTCCGTTGCCTCCATCTTGGTCTTCCCACTGCCAGTCCACTCCTCTCACCACCCGGCCACCAGTGAAGATCCCTCTGGCTGTGATTTTCTTTGACTTGCGGCGCGATTCTAAAAGTACTCTGCTCAGATAGAAAAATAAAGTTTTCAAATTGAGACAATAATTTTAATTTAGGGATCATTTTAAACACTCATGTGACACTGTCAGAGTAATAAATAGCAGACGTTTAGTGGGGCTCTGTTACACGGACTTATTTATTTATTTTTTTTTATCAGCAACACATACACATTGTTAAGGACATGCCAGTACCTCCTTCCTGCCACCCAGTGTCCTTAACTGCCATTCCCTGTGTGTCTACTGTTTTGGAGCCATGGTGTAAATCACTTTTGGCACAAGGGACATGGCTGCAGATGAAAAGTCTAACAGCAATTATTGGGCCTTGACAAAATCTAATCTGCAGAACCTGACAATCTTACAGCTGTCTCTTGGGACACAGATGTTTAATGGCAGCAAAACAAATCTAACCAGAAAGATATTTGTCAGGGTAGTAACATTAGTCATGACTGAAAAGATAGGTCAGTAATGACCTACCTTTGCAGTCATTTAAAATTACGAACACACCACTTAACACTGTCCAGAGCATAGACTACATTTGTAAAGGACAAAACTAATTTTTGACTCTCTACTTCCTCTAGGGAATGTCATTTATACAGTTCATTCAAGAAGATCATTATGTGTTTCAAAGTGGCAGCAGTCATGTCATATATTACAGATAACTTTTTTTCCTAATAGCACAGCATGTACACCTTTTAATTCATATGCAACACTCATGGAAACTCAATGAAATGCTACTGTTTTTTTGATACAACTATGACTCTGCAAGTTGCAGTAAACGAGTCAAACCAATAAAAAAGAAATAGCAAATAAAATATCCAGCTAAGCTCAAACCATCAAACAACAGTGTGAATCTTAATGGTAGACACGGCAGCTGGACGGTGTAGGTCTCACTGATGCAAACAGCTTGGGGCCTCTAACCACTCCCTCTTCAGCAGTTAGTGACAGAGTCTAATGTGGTGTAACAAAACACCCCAACATGCTGCTAGAACGGGGTGAGCTGGGGAAACCTCTAGCACCCATTGTGTATTATGCAATGACTGTCTCGGGGGAAATGAAGTAGTACTCAGTTGAAAAGGCCGCCAGCTGTTGGGCCATGTGTTCGTTTACCAAACTACGGTGTCTGGCTGAAACAGGTCTGAAATAGATGGAGCATCAACACAGTACTGACAGTCTAGTCAATAAAACAATCAAATGCAACTTACACGATTTAGTGAGAGTGCATATTCACACACTAGTCCAAATTATGCTTTAAGAGCAAAATTATTTAGCCATGAAAGGAGCAATGTTAGACTGGCTTTTAGTCACTTGCGAGAGCTTTGCAAATAAAAGTTTATGATAGAGATGCTGTGATGGACTTCTTGATCTTGATCTTGATAGTATTAGCTGACTTGCTAAGCTACATGACTTGTTGCACTTGCTCAATATTCAGTTGTGTTAGCAAAATTGTCAACTTATCATCTTTGATCATAAACCGTCAGCTAATACATCACTGAACACTCAATTCAACAGAGATTCAGTTGTATCATGTGGTAGGCATCAGTAGCATATTGTTTCTGGTTCAGGTTACATTAAATTGACATGCTGCCATTTGGAGTAGTATGCAGCCCTCGTGCCATCTCTGACTACCATCCAGCAAAACTGTCTGAGCATGCATGTTGACTTAAAGGCATAAGTTCTCAGAACATAATATTGTTATGACATTTCCATGTTTTATTTGTAATCAGCACTTACATTTAGTTTGACATTATTCTTAAAGGGACCTAAGGTTTGTATTTACGATAGTGGTGTTGAATTCAACACGAGATGCCTTAATCTCTATATACAGCAGCCATGAATGCATGAATTACAGCTGCCTTCGACAACTTAGCTAGAGCTTGTCTATACATGAATTAATTGGTAACAACGTCTCTGTTTTCCACACACCACACCTTAAACATTGTTTACACTAGACACTTTCAATCGCTTTTTACTTTAAGAGCTGAGGATAGGTACACATTGCATACATTTATTCTTAAATGTAAAACACACATACACACACACACACTGCCTCATGTAGGATTAGTGATATTGTGCACAAAACCCTTTTATTAGATTACCACTAATCGTGCCCTAGTTTTATGCCCTAGACGCTTCTGCAACAACCTCTAATGTCCTCACTGAAAAGTAAAAGTAAATCTATTTTCAGATAAATTTTTCAAAAAGTCAGATTTTTTTCATGCTAGCAAATCTTGTTGACATTTTAAACATTTAAAGACAATTTACTGTAAATATAAATTAATCTTCACAGCAAACCAACTTGGAATGAATTGCAGAAAAGGTTAGGAAAGTGCAGGAAGTGTAGAGTTCATGTAGATGGTAGTTTTATATGTCAACATAAGCTTCTAGCCGCAAACACTGAGCACACAAGAGAAAACAATGGTGGCTCCTGCTGTGATAATTGCTTTTGAATGACACAATGACTACAGGCCAATAGTGATAAAGTAAAATTTAGCACAGCTGTAGTGCACATAAGCTGAAGCACTCTGCTTTGACTGACTGAAATAAAAAACACTGTGTTGAAAAAGACACAACTTTTTTAATCCCTTGGGGAAATTTACTTGCACTGGACCGATAAGCATGCATTTGTTGAAGATAGATGTTAAAAGTGATAGATGCACACACAGTCAGGCAGCCAAAGTAGTTAGGGGTGCATTCGGTTTTCCTTCAGTGCCTTTGCTCAAGGGCACACAAACAGTGCACGGGAGGTGAACTGGTATATTTCAAATTACCAGTCCTCACTGACTGCTCTGTGCTGGACTTCAATCAACCATGCTATAGCATCTAGGCTGACTGAGCTAGTGCTGTCCAAGTTAATTTACTGTTAGTCTGTTGAATTCAACGGGGAGCCATCAAACATAGTAATGTAGTGTAAAACTTTCACTATCATATGTATTATATTTTCCTTAATTTTTTTCCATCTTATTTTTCCACATAGTCAATGCTGTAAATTCTGACAGATGCAAGTCAGATGCAAAACAGACTTTTCAATCAATCTGCACTATATGTTTCATGAGCATGTGGGCTACAAAAAAAAAACAAAAACAGAAAAGCATAATATCTGGGAAATCTGCTCAAAGAGACTCCAAAAATGGGAAGCTCTGCATTAATATTATTTTTAAAAAGGCCTGACTGGATCTTAAAACGAGGCTGAGTTGTTGCCTGGCAACTGAAGGCTGGAAGCACAGAGATAGATTCTGTCTGCCTGTGAGGCAGAGTGCACAAAGACTTCTCAAATATCACACACATAAAGCAACATTAAGCCAAACTGAGGGTGTACAAGGATAAATCAACCAATCACAATGAAGTTTAGGGATTACCTGGCTACCTTGTGTCTATTTTATCATTAGTGGGTCTAAGTTGAAGCACAATAATGGTACATGTTGTTGGTCTAACTCACCTCTCACTGCCCGGGGTGGTGATCCTGTAAAACCGGTGTCTCAGGTGATGCTTGTCTCCATGGTAACAGGTTGTGCAAAGGTCGTAATTGGTGCACTCAGCACATTTCCAGCGAATACCAATGATCGGCTGTTGACGGCAGGTGTCACACATGGTTCCATCATGCTTGATGCCTGAGGGGGGAGCGGTACTTATCAATGTTTATAAATGTGGGTTGGATTCTGTTCAAATATAATTACTAAGTGAAACTTCTATATTCAAAACTTTTTAGCATTTTGCTATCAAAAATGTTAACAACGTGCAAAAGCATGCTCTGTAACACAGTCTAACATAACTGTACACATTTAGAAAGATGACAGTATTCCTTCACCTATCATGAGGATTTTATTAATTCTTGCAACAGCTGTCCATACCTGTTATGGTAGGGACAGCTAGACCGATTTTGGCTTCAGGACCTCCAATCATATTTTTTTTAAGATGCTGTTGATATTTACAATCACATAAAATACCAAAGAAAGCTTAACAGACCCTCCTCCCATGACTGCATAATCAAGTGAGGATATAAAGAAATGAACTGAGCCTATTAGTGGGATATGTGCTTTAAGTGTAACTATACTGGTAAGCAATGCTATGACAAGTACGGAGAGACAAAGCTAAACAATGGTGACATGTGCTTTGAATAATTTAAGTCTATGCTTACACAAACAGTGTATCCTACTAACACACTTAAATATTGAGTAAGAAAATGTTTTTCTTCTGCTGTCATATTCTTGACTCTAGAAGTGATATATACTTGACTCAGGACGTGCTATCTTGTAGATCGCCCACTGATAATTTGAATATCTTGCACACAGTTGCCTGTGGCATATCTGCTCAGACAGGATGTATTATTAACTCAGTCATTAGAGCAGTCGAGCAGACGCTGTCTGCATTCAACACACAAAATAAACTAGCTGTAACTAATGTGCCGCTTTCAACCCTGAAAGTTTCTTCAACAAGAAAACTACTTAAAAGCCAGAGACTTTGCACTGTTACCAATATCTTCAAACTGCAGCAACAGTTTACTATTGTCGTCTGGTTCTCTAATCGATTCTTGACCTGCCCATTCCAATGCCCCAGAATTAAAGAATTAAATCCAACAAAAGGGGGTATATTTTGTATGTTTTGCATAAACCTGCGCAGGGAAAGACACTTCTAAAATGGGTCTCAAAGTGCTGGCAAACAAAACCAACTGATGCAAAGTTACCTGTTGGAGCACTGTCCAATATCCTCACGTCGTAAGCACCAGAACAACGGTAGTTAGCAGCCGTCCCATTGTCCCAGACAACCACCACCTCCTCTGGACTTTCAAAACTCCTGACGGTGCCAACATGTCCCTCTCCACCATCCTGCTTCCCCCACTTCCAGTCAGGTCCACGGACCACTCTCGCTCCTACTCCTTCCATCATCGCTCGGTTATTCCTACCGGTGGTCATTTACGGATAAAATCTCGCAATGCCACAGAAATTGGTTAGCAAGCAAGAAATCGGTCGAAGCCAGATATCAGTGAGCGGTGGTGGACAGTTCCCAAATGCAAGTGCAAGCAAGCAAGTCCCAACAGGAAAGACACTGGAACAATCCAAAGCTAGCCTGCTAGCTAAAATGTAAGGAGGCTGTTGAACGCTATTACAAAAAACTACTCCCACAAACTAACGTTAACGTTAGCTGCAAGGTAGTGTCTCCTCAGTGTTGCATCTGAGAAAAAGGAACAAATTGCCCTAAAACCGTTTTAAGTAGCCACATTGCTAGCTTAGCCAGCTCTTAGTACTCAGCAGGCTGGCTCTCTCTTCCACTCCACACACAAGAATGCCACCTCTTCAACTTAGCAAGCTAGCGAGCCGAGTTGCTAGCTATCGCAGTGCTAGCAAGATAAACCTCTCCTGGTTAGCCTGCCCTTATCGTTGAGGTAACTGTAGTCCTTTGGTTGGTTGTTTTTCCTTATTGTTGTTGTCTGTGTTACTGAAAATCCATCCAAGACGCTCCCCTTTGTCAGCCAGAGATGGTTCCCTGGAGTCAGCTCAACGCGTCGCCATTATTGTCAATCATCGCTGAGACATTAGACAAGCAACAACTAGCTACGGAGGTAAACGACAAAGCCCGAAGACTCGAGGCCCTCGAAGCTTGGAAAACAGGCACGAGTCTAGCCCACTGCGCGCGTGCGCATCTGCACTGTTCAAGACCATTCTCAGATCAGTGCATGGATGAAAATAACACAATCTCAGTATTTCGAGCCTTTAATGATGTAGATACAGATATATGTCGGTGATTTTTTTTAAATCATGCAACATTCCAATCAGAACATAATTTCAAATTTCTCACCACTTATTATAGTCATATTCTGCACAGACGCGTGCAAACACCATTAACTAAACCACATTCAGGAGTGTTAATTTTGTAGGATAAAATATGTATTTTTAATTGGTAATCTCTTTTCTTTTGACATTGAAGCATACATCACTTAAACCAACATTTGTTAACTAATTTATAATAATACATATTTTTTTCATTGCAGTGAATTTTCCCAGACATATAAGTAAATCCAAGCATATACTGTATACATTGTCTACACTGAAAACTGTACTTTGTATCTTTAATTGAATCATTTCAGCTGATACTCATATTTAGAAAATAGAACAACAGCATTTTTGTATTGATGCTGGCATTAGCAAATAAAATACTTTTTTTCTATAGCAATACAATGAGAATTATACTGCTTTATTAATTTATGTATTAAAAATTTAATTAAAAATTATTTAGTAGTCTATCTAACAACTTACAACTAACAACTTATCCAAGATGATGTTCTCCATCACTTGCCATATTTAGTAGCACATAAGGTGTTAACAAGTGTCCTTTTAGTTAATTCAGTAATTTAATTAACATAATGTTACTACCACTCGTCTATAGTCCCTGGAGTAATTGACTGTTATCGTGTTTTACTCTGGACTTTCACTAATCATTTTCTTGAATCTGAAGATATTCAAGGATGTTCGTGCTCTCCTTACCAAAAAACTTTTGTCTTTTGGCTGAGCTGGTCTGTACATTACTGCAGATACAGTACAGGCCAACGCTTGAAACTTCGTGCACATCACCTCTGCTGACTGCAGGGGGCGACAGAGTGACTAAGAGCGGCTCCATTGATAGGCGGTCAAAGAGCGCCACCGCTCGCTGATACATATATTTTCCCACGTCAGGTCCCCTTGACTGTCTCCTTCACAGTGGGCTCGCAGGCAGACACAGCTGACTTTCAACCGAGCTGGCCGCTGTCCTAACAGTACGGGTGAAACCAGGGACCTTGCAATGATCTCGCTTGACTTCAATTTCAACATTTTGACAAGGGACCTGTCACATTATCTGGAAAATCAAGTGAAAGTTGGGCTGTTCGGTTCAGGTGTAGGACTGTCTCTGGTACTGGGATTTAGCGCAGCGTACACCTGCTACTATTTAATTTCAGTAGCGAAGGTAAGAACCGTTAACGTATAATAATGACCACACCGGCTGTATTATTGGACTGTTTTTGTCTTATAGTGTGTTTATTAAATTTGAGTCGGTACGTGTGCCTTCAATGGAGGAGCATCACAACTGCCGGGCGAGTAATGACAGTCCATCGGTGCATTTTGCTGATGGAGGTTTCGATTAGGCTGCATCTGTCCGCCGGTGGCTCACGTTACACCACGGCGCCTGCACATGTGGGACGAATACCAGGCAGCATTACACACATTTGAAATCAAAATATTGACCCCAAATACATATTATCTCGCCACACTCATTTGTGGCATTTATGTAAGTACATAAAATCAATATTAAGGCCGACCGTTAGTGTTAGACGCCGGTATCGATTAAGCTAGGCTAACATTGCTGTGCGTTACCTAGAAATGCCGGTAGTATTTATGTAATGCACGCGAGGTGATTCAATGTTTATTTTATGTAACAATTAAACAGTTATGGAGTGTGTTCATCGTGTAATTGTTAAACATTCGAGCATGAATTGTTCAAACATTTACGTTAGAATAATAAACATCATCTGTTTGAGTTGAGCAACAGTGAAATTAACTGGATAAAATTCAGCATTTCCAGTTAGCCCAATGCTTTCTTGACTTAAAATAAAAGAATAAGAGATACAAGACTAAATTTGCAACAAAACTATAATATTGAAATTACAATCCACCATCCCTTAACACGTGTAAGGTTGTTCACCTTCATTGACGTTTATTATCAGTACGTTCAGGTATAATAAAGACTACAGGTTCATGCAGGTGTGTTTATCTCATCTACTTTACATTTTATTGTCAGTTTGTTTGAGGTCCTTAGTAACAATCTTGCCCTCAGCTGAAGACTTCACATGTTCATTTACAGAAACAGATAAAATCCACTTTCAAATTTGAATTAACCAGCACAAGGTTGCTTGTTATTCCTTGACAAGCACAAAAAAGAAACAAAAAACTTAACAAAAATTTAAAAAATTGATCATGTTACAATAACCCAAGGCCAGTTTAACCATGTTGCCTCGAGTGACCCCAAGGAATGTAAGGAAGGAAACCAAAATGTTCTCTAAATTATTTGTTAATTTGTATATTAAATGTTGGTTTTCTGCATCAGAAGATGATGTTAATGCAACAAGTTATGCCATTTAAGAATAAATGAGAAAAATATTATCTTGGTGCTAAACATGTTTTATCCCAGTGATGGAGTTAATGTCTTATGAAATAATGTCACATGAATTAATCACTGAGACACATTAAGAACTGATTTTTTTTTTTTTTTATGTAAATTTGTGCTGTTCGTCATTCACCTGTGTTTCGCAGAAGCCACAGCTCATCTCGGGAGGTAAAAAGTTCTACCAGTTTCTGAGGGAGCAATGTCCTGTAGTGTCAGAGACCTACTACCCCACCTTTTGGTGCTGGGAGAGCCGCATCCAGACTCTGCTGAGACCCTTTGTCACAGCCAAACCTGAGGTCATCTACAGAAAGTAAGTCATTATAATAGTAATTTTCCATCACTTTTTTTTTTTTAACCCAAACTGAGATTTATTTTTTCTTGCTAGCAGACACCCTGTATGAATTAATGAACAGTTTAGGTCAGGAGGTCAAAGCCAATGAAAGGTAAGCATAAAGCACACAAGCTGGAAGGTTCACCATTCACACTGTCACAGTAAATGCACTTTTAATATGACAGCCTCATTGCCGAGGCATTGTAGAGTAAAAAAATGCAAATATTTCATCCCCAAAGTTGAATTCTTAATGATCAAACTTCATAACTAGCTTTGCCACACAGAAGAAACCATTGACTATTTCCTTATTTCTTTCATACCAGTTTCAGAACTGGAAACAAATCCCAGTCTTGTTCTTAGCCAAGACTCTAAAGCTCAGAGAAGAAAGAGATCTTTTGTGCCATGATGCTGGCTCGAGCTGCCCTGCCTGCTCCTCGATAATGTACATTCTGTTGAAGATTAATTGGCACTCCATTCCTGGCCCCATGTGCACAAAACGAGATTAAAATAATTTAGCTGTGCCTTTTTTCTTCAAAGTACATATTAACTACTTATTTGTATTTTATTCTCACATTGTATGTAGTATAGCATTCCTAAAATTCGATAGTGTGTATGCAGTGAAGACTGATGTTATGTTTGGTCATTGTGCATTGTTTATCAGCTGGATATTTAGAGATGAAGAAAGATCTCCTCCACTCTGAAGTGTGCTTTAAGTTAGTGTTGGTTGTTTTTGATAAAATGTCTGACCTTGACTATGTAGACTCATATCAGTGCAAAATTTGCCATTGCAGAGGTGTTTTTACATTGCTTTACTGTAAAAGAGGGATGTCTTTACACTTCCTGAAAAGATTTAGATCCTAACATAACCTCTGCAAGCTAGATTTGGTACAAATTTGGAAGCCAATTGCAGGCAAAGAGATTTGACCTCCAGTGCTTATGAGACTTGTTAGTGTAGAGATTGTGAGTTTGCATCTCCAAACCTATTTGTTGTTGTTGTTGTTGCTGCAGGAAAGCCATGTTTAACAAATATCAGTGATAGCAGAGTGTATCGACATTTCTAGAGGATAATGTTAAAATTAAAAGAAAAAAAATCATTTAAAGTCAATTAAGTTAGTTGTCTGTATTCTTTGTTTAATCAAAACTTGACAAAATTGACCACTACTATATCTAATTTTTGTTGGTGTTTCTATTATTCTTGTTTTTAATTATTCAGTTGAACTGTAAGTCTCATCATTTGTCTGTCCCAAGGACATTTCCACTTCCTCTGCTTTTGACATCCTCTGCAGTTAAGGAGACAAATGTTCCCATAATGCACAGGGACTAGTCTAACTGTGTGTTATCAAAGCGCGGCAAGACTGATGGACACATTTACTTAAGTCATTATCGTATTACCTCCGTTAACAACAGGACCTCTCCCCCTGCACACACACACAATGAAGTTACCCAAGGTTGTCCCAAGGATGGACACTGCGACCGCCCTATTTGTCATAGACTGCCTGGGTGAAATTCCACTCATCTCATTGTTCAAGCGGAGGATTAACACCTGGCTCCTCCCACCATGTGTGCTTGTGACGCTGGACTGGCCCTTGCTGACTTTAAAGTCTAGCCTCAGGTGTATATTTCATGGCGCTTCTGGAATTTCATGCTGATGTCTTTACCACTGGCCAGCCAAGTTGACTTACCTCTACTTATGTGTCTGTGAGTGTGTGTGTTTGTGCAGTGCAGGTTATAAAATGCACTAGCTTGGGACTGAACAACCTCATCTGCCAGGCTATGGTTGTATAGCCCAAAAATTGATTGATCATAAGTGCCCACTGGTGCAATGCTTTCCCCCTTATCTTAACTTGCTGTGTGTTGCAAAGCATAGCGATAAGGTGATCACAAGGAAACTGAGGCGACCGTCAGAGATCTTTCTTCTCAATTATCCAGCTTCCATTTCATAGTGCTTGTGATGGATGAAATGTAATGATCTTAACATATAGATGAACAGACAGTATTAATTGTGCAGAGTATTATAACAGCTTTTAATGACCATCAGATATGCATTTCAACACAAATTTAATGGTTTTATTATTTTTTCTTAACAATGTCGTCCTTCCTGTGTGCTTGACTGTATTTATATTTGTAAAAGGGGCAAATAAATACACAGACATGCAGATAGAGGATAATGTTCAGAGTGATTCCTTCTGATTTGCGTGTCTCGCTCATCTCTGCAGTGAGCTTATTAAGGCAGCAGATGGAGGACAGATCTCTTTGGACTGGTTTGACAACGACGACAGCTTCTCTCATCCCGACCCTGCCACCAGGCCCACAGTCCTCCTTCTCCCTGGTCTGACCGGCACCAGCCGAGAGTCCTACATTCTGCACATGGTCCAACAGAGCCGGGATCTGGGCTATAGGTGGGTGGTCTTGGCCAGATTCCCTGGCTGAGGTCTAGTGCTGAGCACACACTCAGTGCACTAAATCAGACTTAACTGACACTACGTGCCTCATGCTCTAATTTGCAATTCATTTAGCTTACTTATATTTTGTCCAACTAAAGCCAGAATACCTCAGCAGTTACAACAAAATTGATGAAAAGCTAAAACTCGACAACCACTTCTGCAACTATTTTGTTTCTTTTATATAATGGGTGCATTAGTGACAAAGGCTCGGGGTTATTTCAGGTGAAGTGCACAAATAAATTGGGCAGCTGAGCTTTTTGTTAAGAGCTGCTTTTGCAAATAGCCAAACGTAGCACAAGCTTGAAGAGTTGCAGTGGGAGGCAGTTCTTTTCCTCCCTTTTTCCCTCTGCAAGAGGCCTTTTCACTGTGTTCTCTGCACTCATTCTTTCACCCAGATTTGGGAAGGCATGGGAAGAGAGCCGGCAAACTCAGCATCTTCCACCCCTCACCCCTGCCTGTGTAGCTTAATGAATTACAGCTTATCCCGGTACAAGCTTTGCAGCTTAGCCCATACCAGCTTCCGAGTCTATGCTGCAGTGTGTGTTTAAGCACCCGACCATCACCCTCCTCCTCCTCCACCTCCCCATCCTCTTGCTCAACACCCCATCCAGCCCTGCCCCACTGCTGGGTTACACCGATAGAAACAGCAGGTCTGACTTCACCAGATAATAGATGACTGGCAAGAGACATGGAGAGAGAGGGGATGCTAATGCCTTTTCTGTACTGTACAAACAGAAGGCTCTTCATACAGCTGTGCCTCTGTGCACTTCTTTGTTTTTCCATTTTTTTAAAATGAGGAGCTTTTATTTGAAGCATTTTCTTTGAAGGAAGTTGTTCACTTGAACACACAAATAGTAATTTGTGGTGACAAAAAAACAACTAAATGTTGTTATTTCTTGTTAACATGCCATTGTCATTGATTCACCTGCCAGTTATTTTTTGACAATAAAATGGCATAAAAATGTTTGAAAGAGCTCTAAGTTGACCTGCACAAGCTGGCACTAGCACGTGAAATAGCATTTTCACTGAGAAAGTGAGTAAAAATTGTTAGTTGATTGTTAAAACTATTGATGTAACTTTTCTGTACATTGAGAAATTGATCCATTAACTAATAATTTCAGCTGTTCTTAAATTTTGTTCTGTCACAGTCACTGGTTAAGGGTTTCAGTTAATAATTAGATTCATGACAATTACTATTTTTTCTATTAATATTATGGTCTAAAGAATCTCAGGAAAAATAACAACCTTATATTTCCAGAACCCATGGCGATGTCTTGAATTGTTTTACCAACATTTTAAAACTCAAAGATATTCTAAAAGGAAAGAAAAATAGAAAATATTTTCATTTTAAAACTGCAACTCTGGCGCTGATTTAGCTCAACCGGTTGCGCAGGCATCCATGTACGGAGGCTTAGACCTCCATGCAGTGGTCCCGAGTTCGACTCTGGCTCCGACTATTTGCCGCGTGTCACTACCCCCTTTCTCTCTCTCTCCCCATGTCCAACTCTGTCCTATCAAATAAAGGCAATAAAAGCCCCCTCCCCCAAAAATGGAACTAATTAATTTTTGCTTTTTTGTATTTCAGATGCGTGGTTTTCAACAACCGGGGGGTTTCTGGTGAAATGCTGCTGGTAAGAATCAAACATGTTTCAAAATATCAATCTTCTTTATTTGTCTTGTCCATATTCAGAATAACAGACATGTATGCGAGGTAATAGTTAAGAACAGTGGCTTCTCCCATTTCCCCACAGAGTTGTCCTTTTTCATTGCCTCAGCCAGTTCAGGACAAGTCAGTTCCACACGTGTCGCGGAGCCCACAGGGAACCTAAGCTGCACAGACAATGTTGTTGCACAGCAGGGATTAAGTTGCAGGCGGATACTGTATTTTTATTTTAATGCTGATCCACAGAAATATGACCTCGCAAGCACGTGCTGTCCTGACACCTGGCTTAATCTGTCCTCTTACACCCGGATATATTTAGCCAACAAAATGGGCCCCAGCTCTGATAGCGCCAAGTGTGCTCACTGTGTTTAACACTGCGCCTTCTCTGTCTGTACGTCTTCGCTTTGGAACAGAGGCACATTCTTTATGGACAACTGTATCATGCTGATCTAATAATACCATCACTGCCATACAGAGAGCTCATCCAAAGCACAAATGAGGTTTCATTACAGGCAGGGGTTGCCCACAATCAATCCAATGTTCCTCCCAGTGGGTGTAAATCTGAATCTGTGCCCTGCAGTTGTCTTTGTCTCATTCTGTCTGAGCTGCAAATTGAAAAAAGGTTAAAAGTGACACTAAAGCAAAAGTGTGTCTTGCTTTGATTTACACATGTATTCTAGGTCATATTTGGAATTTGGTTGGCTCAGCTGCCCTCAGACAAAGCTTAAACTCTGCAACCTTGGCGCTGAACCAATGGCGGTGGTAAGGAGGGAATTTTCCTCCTCATTTAGGTTAGGAACTGTGCTATATTGGATGCAAATGATGTAGCATTTTTACGCTTCTGTGAGTGTTTTCTTTGTGTCCAGTAAGTGTGAATATGGTCCATTGTTTAAAGAGGACATCGCTTTAGCCTGACCCGCTGTGTCTCAAAGACTGTCCTGAGTGCTAGTGCCCTATTTCCAAACCTTGAAAAAGCTCATTACACAATGCTTTCCTGTGGAGTAGCTTAGCAGTGCAATTTTGCTTGAATATTTCTCTCGACTACTTGTATTTTACCTTTCTTTTAAGCATCCATTTGTATTTTGATTCAGTTTGTAAGTTTTATTGTTCACTGCACAGTTCAAAACTTTTTTCAGGCCTGTTTAAGGAACCATGAGGGAGTAGAAAAACAGGAATTTACTTTGCCTGAGATGAATCTTAATGATAGGCATGATAGGCACAGCATCCTGAGAAATTGGACTTGTTAAAAGGGTCCTTTGAGCTCAGGCTGGTTTGTTTTGTAATGTAAAGTAACCTGCTCTGCAGATTACTTTACATGTTACTCACACACTGTTTCAGCACTGTTCATTGTTCATCTGCATCATAGCCAAAAAATACCTCATTGAAATGACATTGTGAGCTAGACAATCATACCTTTGCAATATGAGAGAAAAATCTCAGCCTTTATTTGCCTACAGGAGGTTATTGAGTTAAAGATAAATCTTCTTTGACACCTCTACACAATTATAGAGTGCAGGCTCACTTCTGCAGTCAAGTGTCGGTAGAGATGCTTCACATCTATGACAGTGCAAAACACTGTGAGAAAAACATGGTACAGTCTTATTAAGAGAAACTAGCAATTGCATAATTACTGTTTGCATTTTAAAGATAGTATACTGAATCATGTCGACTATTTCGGTCCTGTTTCAAAACATATTTATCTTGTGTTTTAATTGCTTGATTTAGAGCTGCAAGTTACAGTTGGTTCTGCTATTAGATAATCTTTATCTGACTCATTGTTTGGTCTACAAAACATTAGGAAAAAGTAAAAATTGTCTGTTACAGTTTCACAAACAACAAGGTAACATCCTCAAGTCTTGTTTTGTCCAACCAACAGTTTGTTCAAAGAAAGAAAGATAGAAAGAAAGAACACAACTTGGGGTGGTAAATCCATACTTTATGTATGCTGCCTCATACTTATGTCATTTTTGTGTTAGCACTAGCTAACTAAATGATAGCAAGCAAGCTAACATCTTAAAATTGAAGGGCCAAGCAGCTGTGTGGCAGGCATCCACGACAGCAGACTGTACTAATCCAACTCTGACAGCTTATGACATGATGGATGATGTTTTGACTGGCAGGCCAGTAAAAATTTTGGCAAGGCAAATAAGGTTTACATATGTAATTATTAATAAATAAATTATACATGACACATTTCTTATAATAATACACATAAAAATTTAATCAATAAAAGAAAAAGTTTCAGCATTTTTCTCATCTTCACTCCAATGTGCAGAACCCTTCCTTGCTGCCCCCAAGAGGGCTCAGGCACCACTTTGGAAATCATGGCATTGGGCCACTTGGGCTGCTGCAGCTCAGATGAGCCAGTACACACAAGGCAGCATTTAGTTGTAGCAACACTGACACTGTAGTCTCTTTTTAAGTTCATTTCTGTGGACAGAGATCGCAGCCTCGCTGTGAAGTGAAATCAGGAAATCATAACAAGTTCAGGCCCTGCCTGATGATGTACATATCATCCTCATTGTACAGTTATACTATGTTAAAAGGTTATAAAAAAGTATAACATGCATGTTACAGCATTTCCTGGCCTAAGGTGACATCTTTAAGTTGTAATATTTAAAGATGTTAGGTCTACTGAAAAAAAGACACCAAATATTCATATTGTAGAGGCTTGAACCAATGAAAAATAGGCACATACTACATAAAAACAATCTCGCACATAAATATCTAGTTTTATTTGCATATCATACTGATTGATTTTACTTTCAGAACATCTTGAAATAATGTATGGGACTTGCAATGAATTACTGTTAATCCCCATAAAGATGGGAAATGCCACAAGCTGAGAAAACCTGTACAGACCAAAAGTGAAAGAAACCACAGGTCCACTCTCTTGACTGTCATCTCTCCCTGTCAGTAACAAAGGTCCACATGTAGCCCAGGAAGATTGGATCCCTGAGATAATTATCTGTCAGTTCTTTGTGTCCAAGTGTGTTATTAACTGGCCCCTGGCCTTTTGTCATTTTGGAAAACGTGGCCCCTGGACAAACTAAGTTGAGTATTCCTGCTGTAGTTGATGTTTGCTAGTAAATGATGTTTGCTAGTTTTAGCTCTTTTTGTGTATAGAAACAAAAAGGGTTTGTTGTTAAGTTTGGTTAATGTCTAACAAAAAGAACATTTGC
>JAPZDY010000004.1:15405568-15429167 GCA_029783645.1 Ctenochaetus hawaiiensis | reverse complement strand
TATATTTCTATCCATGATGTATTTGTTTTGTATGTTAAAAAACATGCAATCGTAGACTATTGCATGTTTAAAAATTTCAAAATAGGAACCTTAAAATATATGAGCATTAAAAGAAAAACAACCAAACAGTGGAATGATTTTAGAAGTCAATTTATTACATTCATAACATTTTTAACAACAATAGCATGGCTCTAATGTCATATGTTCACAGCCTGCAACCACATGAGGTAGATCACCCAGATACCAAGGCTACCACTGGGCTGCACATGGATATCAAGCACATTTCAGTGAAGATTGTGAGAGCAAGTTGCATATTAAGTGTTAAATTATAAAAAAAAAGAAAGATACATTCTATGGACCATTGGAGTTTTAAGTTAAAGTTTTGATCACCAGTCTTACATTTGGACTAGTTTGGGGGTTTGTTTAATAGTGGGAAACATTTCTTTTTTTTTTCTGCTGGCAACTTGTATAGTGCAAGTTCACATTTCCAACCCCCCAGTGACATTCAGTAGATCTAATAATCATTCGTTTGGGTCTTGTGCAAAGCCTTCGTGGATGGTTTTGAAGAGGACACACTCCCTCGGTTTAAGCGAGCTTAGCATGCAATCAAATATAACACTTCAATATGATTATCAGTCCAAAATACTTGTCAAATAAATAAAGAATCCCTCATGGACCTGATTTTCATTTTCAATAAAAATCCAACACAAGAACAGGAAGGGATACAGACATTTGGTTAAGGACACATCTAGGTAGATTCTTCTTGCCTTTGCAACATAACATAAAAATGCAGAAAGACTTCTTTTTGACCAAAATATACTGGCAAAAGTTACACAAGACTTAAAAAAAAACAAAAAAAAAAACATCAGTGACCCTCAGTGGTGAAGGGGGTGTTATAATATATTAATAATGTAAACAAAGCTTTAAACAGTACAGTAGTCCGAAATCCAATTCACTTTGCTTCACTCAAGACAAACAAATTTTTTTTTTTCGCCTCACAGTTTAAATGGTTTCTTCATTCTCATTGGTCAAAGAAAAAATAAAATAGTGACTGAAGCAGTGACTGTATGAAAGAAACATCACTTAAGGCATATTCTTTGGACAACCCTGTGCAGAAAACATATAAACACATTCCACTTTCAAGTACATGAAATGATCCGGTCAGCTGCTTTTGACAGCGTGTAAAGCTTTTTGGATATCTCTTTGTTTTGGAGGGAAAAAAAGATTGCAGATTGTGAGTTTAACGTGTGGAGCCAAGACCATCAATGAACGATCAAGCCTCAGAGTATAAAAAAAAAAAACAACAACACAGGAGGTGAAATTCCAGGCACGGATATGACAGGATATTTGGCAGTGATTATTATATAGCATTTACTGACCTAATTTCTTTAATACCCAATATTTAGGTCAGTAGATGACTCAATATGAAAGAACATACCAGTAAACTAGTTTTACCCCCGTGTTGCTCAGTCTGATTAGTATTACACATTAACAGATGAGTAAAACCCTGTGGCAAGTCACAAAACTCAGCTTTGGACAACAGACCTGCTTCCAGTTCTACATTCAGCCCCTTAATAGAACATTAACCTTCTACATTCTTGAAAGGACACAACTTGAACTTTTTCTTAAGTTGTGAAATAAGTCTTTGGATAAATTTGCGTGGTAGTCATTAGCAAATGAAAAACACAATCGCACAGCTGCTCGTTAGGATTATCGATGCCACATAAATATTTTTAGGAGGCACAAGAGAAAAGGGGTCCCGGTTTGCAGTTTCACTGTGCCAGCTTCAAATGGTCACTTATTGTTTGAATCCAAATGGTTTGGCAGTAGATCTGATACTCTTGATGATAGAAAAATCCAATAGAGGCCAACCTCCATGTTTATGTTTCTTTAACATGGTGAGTAGTCCTTTTTGTGGTCAGAGAGATTCGTGGAGTTTGAGAATTGCAAAAACAAAAGCAGAGAAAAAAAGAAAAGAGGCAGCTGAGGATGTCTTTGGTGCCAACACAAGTCAATGCCAGAAATACATGGTGAAATTGGAGAAAAAGCTCAAGCGACCTTCCTTGGATCTCCCTTTAAAACCCTGAGATTAACAAATATGTCCAGATTGGGACATTCTGTCAAAAGTCCATGTACACATACAATCTTCAAATAGTCACATCGTTGATCAGAGAACGTCCATTTTTGCAAAATACAACAAAACAAATTAAGTTCAGTCTCAGCTGTGTTGTCTTTTTTTTTTCCCCACAACAAAGTATTTTTCAGTAGAACACAAGCTCGAGTGGGGACAAACCCAGCTACAAGCAAGAGTTTAAACATGCGCTGACCCTCGTTAGAGCCAGGCATAGTGCACTGTGGTAGTACAGGTGTCAGGTAAGCCATGTCAGGTGGCCATTTGTCCACTTGTGGGGCATCATGGGGCATCTTGTGCTCCAGAAGATACCCCCTGACCTTTCACTGGAATGGCAAGAATTGTGATATCTGGCTGGTTTAGAATCTAGTCTGTCCTCATTTCCGACAGCGTTTCTGCAGCAGCTCATTGGACGGAGGATCTGTCAGGTTCAAACATGGCGGCCGGTCAGGAAGTAGAGGGGCCGGTCCTCGCTGCAGTTAGCTGTCTGAAACTCGTCCCGCAGGCGGAACTGCCACTCGTCTTCCAGCTCAAGTCGGACGATGGTCTGACGCAGGGAACTTCGGTCCTGGCTGATAACGCAGAGAGTGGCACCTGTGGACACAATCAGGGAAAAAAAACAGTCAGAATGAGGGACTACAAGACTTGTAGTCAGATTTCCGTACTGTTCATATTACACAACTTTCTATTATGTCTCAAGAATCTGGGAGTTGTTCTGGTTTGCACATTACATAACTGATCAGAGACAAAGGGCTTCACACTACAAGACCATCAACTGGACAAGTTTGTCTGGTCTTGACGCATAAACTATGACACAGTCAAAGTTGTTTGTGTGCTGGTTTGCAACAAAGACACGAGGAAGAAAGATTAAAAAAAAAGTTGAGAAAATGAACTGAGATTCACGGCCAGAAATGATTTTTCTTGATGCAAAAAGTGGAGGTTAAAAATATTTGTGCAGTTAAAACATACAACACCCTACTTGTAATGTAATTCAGTAAGTTTTATAGTCACTTTCAGTGCCCCCTCCCCTCACATACAAACAGATGCATGATAAGACTGTTCAGATATCTCTTCACTGGCGAGTTCTTAGATTGCGTCTTTGAACAGTTCACACATTGTGATTGTTGATCATGTGACCCAGCACCGATTTGCCTCCGATCTGGGGCTTTTATTGAAAGCTATTATCCTTCAGTGTGAACACAGCATTCAAGTCTGAGCTTTGCTAAATGCTGAAAGTGTTTGAACCAAGAAACCAATCAAGTGAATAATGGACATTACACATCACTGACGCTGCACTCTGAGAAAAGGACTAACAAGAGCAATTTTAATGCTGATTTCCTAATTAAATCATCTATCTACTGATCCCGAATTATCAACTTCAAATGTCTAAGAAATGAAGATATAAAAAAATAATAATGACCAACACATTTCTATCAGTGTATCAATGTGTATTTTAAGCTACAACATTAGTTCATATTTCACACAAGCACACATACACAGTTACAGGCCAAATATCTAAATGTATGCATCACCATATACATGCGGAGGATTTATCATAATTGGTTTTAAAATCAGAATTATACTTTGAGAGCAGTGACAAAAAACCTCATCATCTTCTCTCAAGCTCCTTCTGGCTCTTACCAGGCCATCACTGTTAAAAGGAAACCATTCATAATGTTCTGCCCTGTATAACAAAGGTTAAAAACATGTTAAAGAAATATCTGTCACCTTTGAGGAAGCGGAATTTCTTGAGGAGTCCAGAGACGACGAAGGAGTCACAGAGGTAAAGCAGCAGGCCACTGAAGAGCAGGCCCTGGTGGTTCAGGTTGGTGGAGTGTGGACGAGAGTTGATGTAGCAGACGGAAATCTGTGACAAGAAACAATTTGTTATTTTATTCTGCTCAAGCAAACTGGGCGGCATTTTTGAGTGGAAAATGTATAGGTTGCATTGTGTGCAATTGTGCATCATGATTTATCTCCATTACAGGTGAAAACGCAAACACAAGAAATGTGCCAGGTTCTGCAAATAATGACGCTGTGCAGAGCGAGGGGAAAGTTATCACCTCATATGCACCAGTGTACGAAAACAATATGCATTGTTAGCATACATTGCTTGCACGTGTGCACGGATGCAGGTCAGAACGTTCCAAGCATAACAGATGGTGAAATCGTGCAACATGTTTCTCTGTTAGTTGAAACAGACAATAGACTTCAAGCTTATTTTGTAGAAACATTTGGAGTTAACTCAGACAGCCAATTTAACTAATATTTGTGAAACTTTACAGATTCCCCTGAAACAGAAGAACTGTGTATTTAACTAGAACTTCTGCATATTTAGTTAACAAAGGCCCTTGACTTCTATCCCTAAAGAATTGAAGCAAGGCTCTTATTTTGAGAGGTAATGCTAATTGTCTCCTCTCTCCTGCTTTCAGCTGCAGCCTCCTGGGAGCTCGTACCTCTGGACTGATGTTGAGGTAGCTGTCGATGGACAGAACTGGGTTGTTTCTGTTGAGAACAGCCTTCGGAAAGAGCTTGTGGCTGCAGCTTTGCAGGAACCTTTCAAGCAGGAACTGGGCCGGGGCGTCCAGGAGGGTCTGCTCGCTGTCTGGGGCGCAAACATACTTGTACGGGCTGATTGGGGCTGGATTTTCAATTTCCTGGAGAGGGAAGGATGCAGTTTAGTGTTTAACTGTGCTTAATTATGAAAAAAGACAAAATAAACTCCCCAAATTTTCTAACAAATGGACAGATACCCACCACGAGTTTAGGTTTGACGAGGAAGTCTTTGTTTCCCCCAACTGGAATGTGCTTTTTCATGAGGCTGAAGTAGTTGAAGCGACACAGCAGCAGCCCACTGCTGTTCACCCTTAGATTGAAGTCCACCTCCTCACAGCTATACCTGCACAAAGGGACAAAATGAGCAAAGCCAGAACATTAAGACACTGCACATGTTACCAAACACATGACCGAGACAACCTTCTGCTAACGTACCGATTAAGGTCGTATTGGACATTCTGCGTCAGGTCCACGTTCAGCATGACAAAGTCGTGGAGGTGACTCCGGCTGAAGGGGAGGCTGGGAGACTTGCGAGCCAGGCTGCTGCTCCACTTGCGCGTGCCGCACATTGCGTACAGGGAGATTTTGGGCGTGGTTTCCATATGCTGCAGCACCATCTTCAGAGACACGTTGGTGAGGGTCGAGCCTCCATCTGACGTCTCACTGAGCGTCGGACAAAAAGGAAGGCAAGGTCACAAAAACAGAGAATCTTTTTCTGAGGCAACACAATTGAGAAAGAAAAACATTTTCAACTTTTCCAAAATGGCTTTTAACAGGGGTTTTAGACATCATCATACACATATTTTTAACCTTAGTGATAGACGGAGCTTCAGCTTAATGTCAGCTAAAAGTGAAAAATAATCCTTCAATAGTCATTCTTGTTGACTCATTAAGGCTTAAAAACTCCCTTCTCTGCAAAGTTTTACAAATCAGACACAATTACTACCTGCTGTCTGCTCTCTGGTGTGAGTTCCACAGCACGCAGGAGTCGTCCATCATGACGATGAAAGGCCATACATCTTGCCTCTTGACACCTTGCTCCTCCTGTCGGTTTCTCTCCAGCTCCAGGTTGTGGTACGACAGCTCTTTGATCATGAAACGAGCGGCACCTTCAACAGACAGGAGCACGTGTGTCAGTTTTTTCATTGATTACGATGTGCAGGATATCTGCAGGTTTTTACCTGTTTAAAAGGCCTTATTCAACCATTTTTAAGACAGTTATGAATTCAGTTTAATATATTCCTCCTGTTCATAGTGATGAGAAATAAGAAAGAAAGATTTGATAGAAAATTTAGCATTTTTTTGGCTCTGTTGTAGAAATTTTTCATTGTACTTTAGCATAAATCTATTTTACTTTGTTGTTTCAATGACCTCTTTGTGCTCTATGACTGGCAAATACTATGTAAATAAAATTTATGAATATTATTATTTCAGTAGCTTAAATTCCTTTAAATCTATATGTTACATTCTAAGACAATTTTAGACCAAAAATTTGGATGACTGTATTTTAGACTTTTTAAGAAACCTGCAGAAACCCTGTTTTCAAAACTGTTTCACTTGCAACGCTTCAACCTGTGCTGCAGGAGGAAAAAAGGGGTGCAATTCAAAGTTCAGAAATCACATAATCCAGTAACAAAACAAAGAGTACTGAGTCTGTCCTGGACAGATTTATTAGCAGGCAGTCACGTTTACATTCAGAGTGACGGTAAAACAAATTAGACAAAAGGTTAAATGGTCTTCACACTAGTTTTCTTACACCCATTTCAGACGGCCCATACACCTGATTGGCTGACTTGTTACTCATACAAATGTGCTGTAGATGTTTGCACATGTGACGGCTCTCTGCAGCTGGTCAAGATAACATTTAACCTTTTACCTTCTGTAAACAAACATGGGCTGACTGTGATAAATATATAAACTGTGTGGTTCACTGGCTGTAATAAATCACTCATCGGGAGAGAAATAAGTTGACGTAGACTTAAAGGCACCCCTGGGAGTTTTTGACCACTAGTAGCGCTATTGAGCAACATTTTGGTGAGTGGATCCCTGTTTGGTTTGTATTGTATCAACAGTTGGTGGCAGCAACACACAAAGAAGCATTACAATTAAAAACAAACAGTGTTGTTAGGATACATTTTAATGGTGAATGCAAACATTAACTTAAGTAATTTTAAAGAAAAACTACAAAGCATCTTTCTTCTTACTGATGTCCCCCGGTAAAACATTAAGGAGACAAGGAGTTTATGCGATATTACTTGTATTCTATTCTAATATGATTAAAGCCACTATGTGTAGATTTTTTACATGGTTGTAGCATATTTCAAATGGTTTTCATGGCCTAAGTTTGTTTTTGTAATAAAATGAGACAACCCCTTAGAAAATTGGTGCAATAGTGAAAGTAGGGGCCCCCAAAAAATTAACTTATAATGTTCAGTGAGGACTTTTAGTATAATTAGGCCATTAAGTTGCTCACCAACTCCAGAGTTGTTGAACATTGCCGGCAGGACGAGCAGGATGTGGTTGGGCCAATATTTTCTGTAGTGGGGCATCTCAAACTGCTTGACCACCAGGATGTGCAGATGAGTGGCACCTTCCATTGCGTGGAAAATGTTGAGCAGGCCGTGCTCCTGGCGTCCTGTGGTCGGAGTGAAGATTGGACTCTTTAACAGATCAGGATCCTAGAGACAAACACAGAGAGAGAAAGAGTGAAAAGAGTGTTCAAAGAAGAATTCAACAAAAAACTTCCCCATACATCTACAAAAACACAAACACCCCCACATGTGCACAGGAAACTGACCTTGGTGGAGACCAGAGGCAGGCGCATGCTCTCCAAGTGGCTGCCCTGCTGACTGAAGACAAAGTGCTGCTCCTTGGCTTTGGGAATGACGAACTGGAGCTGGACCTCCTCCCCCAGCATGGACGAGCAGAAGGTGAAAGCATGGAAAGTGCACTCCGACAGCTGCAAAACACACACACACACACACACACATGCATTATTGACACAGATAGATCACCATTAAGCGTGACAGCAGAGAGTTAAGAGCTCCCAAGCTTTCAAGTGTCAAAGCATTTTGACAGGTTGGGACATATGTTTGTGCATCAAAGAGTCAACGATGTTTCGAGTGACGGATGCCCGCAGAAGGTGAGTGTTGTGGTTTTTTGGCGTAGTTCGGCGCTCACCTGTGTGGCAGGACCTGCTTCACAGTAGTGGTGACACTGCTCACAGTGATGGAAGGCGTTGTGGGCTGCAAACCTGCTCAGACGAATGGACTTGGTCTCTCCTTTGGCTGGTGCTTGGTTCTCTGCCTCTTGCTTAAAATCTGCAGAGAGAAAAATAGATCAGACACGGTCACGCCGCCGCTTTGAGCTTGTTTAAGATGATATTAAATAAATGAAGATCCATTTCTGTTTAAAATGGTTTGACTCAGAGACTGCAGCTGTTGTGTGTTTGAATATTTGTGCCGACCTTTTAAACACTTTGGCATCTTGTCAGAGTAAACAGGGCTGGCCTTCCTAAACTTAGGGTCCCGAGGGTAGGGGTCAAAGGGCAGCTTTCGAATTTCCTCAATGTCAGGCCACTGGGTATTTACTGGAGTTTTAACCTCAGATGTTTCTGGAGATAAAAAGAACATGAAAAATGATGAGAAGAAAATCTAAAAAAATCTGAAGTTCAGTTCCTTGTTCTATCAGTGCTGTGTTAAAATACAAATGTCTGAATAAGTGATTCAGTAAGTCCCACTGCTCTTCACCTTCATCTTCCTCCTCCTCTTCTTCCTCGTCATACACATCTACCTCCAGCAGTCTGATGAGCATTCGAAACAGGATGCGAAGAAACTGCAGGTAGGCACCAGTTTTTCCCACCTAGCAAAGAATGACATCAACAAAAAAGACCCTTTCAATTAAAAATGATATTTTTGACATTTTATTGAAATTATTTTTTTTAATGGCTAAAAACCATCAAGAAATAGTTAGCATTTATATTTATAAATTCATTTACAAGTCAAATTTTTAAAAAAGTCAGAATTTAAATATAAAACCTGCAAATAGTTGTTTTTTTCACAACAATCTCAAGTTATAATAAATTGAAAGTCTAATTTATGTTAGACTCAGCACCTTTCATGACTCATCCACTTATTTTTTGTCTTTGTTAATATAATTTTATTTTGTTATAAATTCACACATGTGGAAATGCAGCTGTTACCTGTGGGGGTCCGCTGAGCAGCAGGCGACGCGGATGTGGCACAGGTGGACCTTCATAATCAGCGTGATGCTGCCGGGCGACAGTCCACTGGCGGTAGTACATGCTCTGCTCTGCCCCCTGCAGGCTGGGAGTGATTAGCGGCCTCAGTGGGCTGCTCCAAGCCACATCTGCATGAGGCAGCAGGGAGAAGGAGCTCAGCTGACTCCCCGACTCCCCCGCCAGCAGGTTGTACGCCGCCCGAGACATGATGACAGTCCGCGGTGACACCCGGGTGGGCTTGGGCTCTCGACCGCACTGTGTGGACTGGCTTGGCCTCTGGGTGGAGGAGGAAGATGGAGAAGGAGAGGAAGAGGAGGAACTGGAGCACAGGGAGGGAGGAGCATTGGAGGTTTTGGAGGGGTTGGAGGAGAACTGGCTTCCAAGGGAATCGCACTCCTGCTTGAACCCTTGTGTCGATGTGCCGATGTCAGAGGTGACGGCAGCTTCAGGCGGGCAGGTGGAGGTGGAGGGTTTCTGGACAGATTCGGCAATGTCAGAGGAACTGACACCATTTTCTGCCAAAGAGCCTGAGAGGAGACATGTAGAGTAAAATATGAAAATACAAAACAAGCTAACTTTCAAGGAATCACTTTCTTCAGAATATTTAACAGGTGTTCGTGTTTTAGCATCTCAGTGAGGTTGGAGACTCACCAGAGGTTCTGGTTGCAGCGCTGCCGTTGCTCTGAGGTCTTTCCAGCTCATCGCCATCATTCAGGCTGGTGGTGGCTTTTTCTCCGTCCGATTCACGAGAAACCATGGCCTTCGTGGGCTCCTGGACGACCCCCATGGACACATAGGTGCAGGCCAGCCCCACCTCCTGCTCCAGGGCTGTACGAGTCAGGTAGCTGGAGTCGATCAGACGCAGGTCGCTGTATTTCAGAGACCTGGAAGAGTGAAAATGTGAGGAAGGTTGTTGCTGAGAAAAGGTCATACATTTGGATTTTCATTTTAATTTACTCCGTGCGATATATGAAGACTAAAATTATTTATCAGTAAATTCAATCAGTCGAACAAAAAATATATTAAAACATTGGATTAGATCACTGATTTAATGCTTGTGCTATAAATCTAACATGCTGATGCTGAAACACAGGCAACACAGAAACACTGAGTGCAGGACAAAATGTAACTGGACTTTTCTTGCACAAAAAAAATACAACACATGCTGTGCGAATGAAGAAGTGTGAAACAACACTTTAAGGATAAGTGGAACACAAAGCAAAGGCGCACCAGAGCTGTTTCAGATAAAAACAGATACTTTCTATTCAATTTTCTGATAGACTTATATGAATCATATATTATCAAGCTGATGAGCTCACCTGGGGAAAGTTTCTCCAAGAGGGTCCTTCCCCGTGAGGATAACGATGCATGGCAGCCCCTCCAGATCCTCGTAAGTGTGCGGTACCCAGTCTTCATTTTCACAGCCTCTCCACGCCTACAGAACAACAACAGTATTACATCATGATCAGTGTTTCATAAAAGGGACTTTATGCAGAAATTTCCACAAGATGCATGAACTGTGAACAGACTGCAAGAGTTATAACTCTCTTGTTCATAAATTATGCTTCAGTAGACGTGTGTGGTGGTGTGTTAATCTGCAGAGATCCTGCTTTCTGCATGTATTTTCCTTTTTTTTTTGCTTTTTATTTCACTGTTTTTGGCACATTTCTGGGAGTCAGCCTTCGGGCTATGGTGCAAAGGCCTCAGCCAATCACAGCGTTAAGTCAGGACTCTATAAGAGCATGGTAACAAGGAGTCATCACTGTCTCTTCTCTCTGTCATGATCTGCAGGTCTGTGTGTCTGCTCTTCATATCTCAACCTCAGTGAATGAATCAGAAAAACATGTTTTCATGCCACGATTCACTTATTTGTTTTTGGTGACACAGATCCCTCTCTTCATTCACTCCCCAGCTTGCTTGTCCAACGCTCCCCCCTCAGTTAACAGCCTCTTGCAAACAGTAATAGACTCTTGCTGCATGTTGTAGCTCTGAGTATGTATCATTTAGAACTAGATAATAATGCATGTTGGGCTGGTTTGAGATATCAAATCTAAGGATAATGACTCCAGAATTATTTGTAAACGTTTTCATTCAAATCTTGATTACTTAAATGTCTTTTGGAAAACACACACAAAAAAAAAAATGCCTCATGTGACTCTGGTTTAGTGTCATTCTCACCCTGAGGCGGTTGGTGAAGTTTCTGGACAGGTTGAGTTCGGTGGCGGGGCTTCCCAGCAGCACGGCGAAGCACAGCTGGAGCCCCAGTTTGTCCCTCACATCCTCCAGTCGCTCCCTTGCCAGCATGGCCAGCTGTAAGGAGGGGACTCGGACCAGCAGCATGTGGCCCCGGCCCTGGGAGCCCTCTCTGCTCGGGGCGTTGATCAGGTCCTCCACCATGGCCAGGGTCTCTGGGGTTATGTGGTCTCTCAGGGACGGGGAGGAGGTCAGCGCCATCATGGCCTCGGTGTACTGCTGAATCAGCAGGTAGCTGCGGATCACCATGCTGTGAAGATGTGGATGTCTGGGACACAAACAGATGAAGATAGAACTTATCGTCTCTGTTTTGATGTTTGTGTTTCTCGGCCTTGATCTTTCTCATTGACAGTAAATGCTTTTTAAGAAAGACAGAAACACACATTCATAATGTTTGGTAATGGATGCCTGCAGACGTCTGTGCTAATGATTTCTCCGTGGTGACACCAGACTGACCTCTCCAGCAGAGTGTGGACCATCTTCTCGAAAGCATCATCACAGCGCAGAATGGGACTGGCCACGCCCCACTGCAGGGAGCTGCTGTAGTCTCTCAGGCCAAAGTACACCAACTCGTTGGGAGACTGCTCCCCCTGCTGGACAAACATTATACCTCATTGAGTGACAAAAAGCGATTCCTGCACTCAATGACAGCATGTCTTTCTCAAAAATGTTAATCCTTTTTTCCATTTACACAAACAAAGTGCTGTGTGCCGATCTACTGAACACATGAAGTGTCTCACTGAGCGATGCCTCATCTAAAAGCTGAGAAAATGCTTTCACTTCATCAATGTTTGGCAATATGTGCTTGCAACAGGTGGAGCATTGATCCAACTGAGTCAAATTAAATGTGTAAGAAAACTTTTATAGGTTTAAATATTATACAGTTATCTCAAGAAAAGAGCTCAGATTAGAGAAACAAGTTTAAGAGTTTGTCAAGGTATATTTAGCTTAACAATAGAAGGATGTCACACCCCTCTTGTACAAGTTGTTGAAAATTTCTTGTCAAAGATCCATGCATGTAAACGAAGATAATACAAGCTTAAATATAATTAGGACTAACCTCAATCTCTTTTATGGATTAAACAGAATTTCAACCAAACACCCAGTTATCTCAAACTAAAGTAAACATAATTATGAGGATAAAATAACAGCATGAGAAATGTATCACCAGCAGAAATATCTTCTTGCACCCAAATAGACTGAAAAATGAAGAATACATTTCCAGTTGGGGACATTTGTTTCATGTTTTCTCCCTCAACATGTTTCCAGTCAACGTCTATAGCTTAAAAACTACAGAAAAAATACGCAAAAATGTAACTCAATTGGTGTAATCCCTCAAAAGTCAATAGGGATGAAGTGAATAGTTCTCTTAGTGTCAGTGCAGTTTAAGTCCACCAGGTAGAGCAGTTAAACCACCATTGTTGCAAACAGGCCTCTCCGTGCTGCTATTAAGTTTACATTGAGCAAAATGTACAAATGTTATAGCTCAGGTGTCACAGTTTCATTGTATGACTAAACTATACATCAAACCATTTTTTTTTCTGATTTCAACATTTCATAAGAACATTAAGCTAGACACTCTTTAGTAAAGACTTTTTCTTACACCTTCAGAATATCTGGGGGCTTTTACTTTGTTGAAACCAAACTCACCAGGCTTTCGTTGGAGGGCCAGTGAACTTCGTTGTGGGTGCTGATGCGGGAGTGGCGGGTCTGCAGCGTGTACGGGAAGCAGCTGACCTGCAGGACCAGGAGGTTCATGGCGTCCAGGACTTCTTGGCAGTTCACCACCCGGTCAGCCAAACCCTGCAGCTCCCCGTGGCACACAGAGCCTGACAGAGCACTGCACAGGGAGTAGGGCAAAGGGTTTGAAACCTGTGCTGGATATTCTAGATTCCTGTACGAAACACTTCTACTAAGGACAAGGTTCAACATCAAAACAAAATCCAGGAAAAAATACGTATCGAATTCTCTGAGAGCTAAATTTGTCTCATGACAATAAATAACAAAACTGATCTCAAGTTATTTGGCCTAAATTTGACCTGCAGTGTTTTTGTTTCCATGTGCTCGCTCCTGTTTTTCTCTCTCTACTTTAATCAGTGTGTAAAAGAGGACAAGGCTAAACTTAAAGCCATAACAACGTCTTCTCACACGGTTTTAGAAAAGCAACAGAGCAAAAAATGCTAGTAACATCATGTGATTCTGGAACCGCCTTACCTCGTGAGATCGACGTGTGAGTTGTCGTGGATGAGGACAAACAGGGTGTAGGGGTTCTGTTTAACCTTCCTCATGAAGGCCTCCATCTTGGCGTGAACGTCACCGTCCAAACGCACCACGTACTTGTCTGATTTCTGGTAGGCTGAGGAGGCGTCTTCGATTCCCAGGTCCACAAGCACCCCTGAGCAAAACAGACGAATTATGAATGAAGCTTTGTTTACAATCTTGCAGTCACAAAGTTGTGAACATTTAAAATCTAAACAGGCAGAAGAGTCGTCCCCTAACGCTGCCTTCAAACACAAACCTGATTGTCGGATGCGCTGTGCCGTCTGATGAACGAGAATGTGAGATGGAGGGACCAAAACAAGAAAGTCCACCTTACAAAAACGTCCCAGATCAAGATTCTGCGTCCCTGAGTCTGCGATGGAGCAGACCTGAGAGAGGAGGCTGCGAGCCACGCTCAGCTGGGTCGGGTAGATCTGAAAGACTTTACTCAACAGCTCTGCTGCAGGAAAACAAAGAGGGAGAAAGCCAAGTGAATGCATTAGTGTAACTGCTTGATTTAATGTGCAACAAAATAAGAATTAATTAAATTAACACAGACTTCTAAAATGAGGAAAATGTTGCTAATAATAATTAATGCTGCTATGAATTGGAATTAATTTACAGAGAGAATCTGGTCATTTGCTGCTTATGGTGCATTATAAACAACAGCTTTTGAATAATAAGAGACAGTCTCTCTGAGCATTGCAATGCCAGTTAAATCTGGAGTAAAGATAAATCACCACAAGGCTCAGTTACATATTGACTGGCAGCAAATGTAGAAGATATATTGATTGTTTTGGCTGGTGTGCCATCAAACTGCCCCTGGCAGCGGAGCCGTACGGTTCATCGGAGGGCAGTCTAACCTCTGTCTGAGGGTGGTGACATGCTGGCAGCCTCCTGGGAGTGGATGCAGTCAGTGACATCGCCCTGAAAGGGCTGGATGACCTGTCCCTTCCGTCTGCGCTGGTATCGCACCAGCTGCTTGTCCAGATTGTCCCCTAAAAAAACAGCCAGTCACCATAGTTACACAAAGACAAACATGCTGCTGCAACACAGCTTTGCATAAATATTCTCAGTGATAAACAGCACAGTCACTCGTTTTTTGACTGAACATGTTCTATTTTAGACTTTGTGCTCTTACAAAATAGCAGGGTAACAGTATGCAGCGTCATTGTTGATTTAAATATTCACATCCTAGCACTTAGTGTTTGGTCACTTGAACAATGTCAATCAACTATCATTATTGCATATTAAATACTTCACCAAATTATCAAATGATTACTTTTTTAACAACCAACCAATATGGGTTATTAATGAGTTATGTGAGGCACAGAGTTTTTATCAGAGGTGCCACTCACATGTTGACACAACCTGTCGTGTGATCAAGAATTTGTGGTTGACAGTCTAAAATTATCCACAATGATGAAATAAACAGTACTGGCTGAAAGACAACGAGCCTCAGCTGTTTTCATGTAACTGTGGGAAACATTCACTTTCAAATTAAGATAAAGTATTCTTTAAGATCTCTTGGAATGACTCCTTCACATATGTTACATGGATACTCACCTAGCGATGTTGTTTTGAAGTGAGAAGCCAAGATGCTGACTTTCCCTGTGATGAGTTCGTAGCTGATTTCCTTCAGAAACTCGTTGGTTGTGAGCATGCCTTCAGCTAAGGCCCTGGCTTGGTACTTTCCTGTTAACACATAATTTAAGATGAGATTTTATTACAGCTTTTTACGAATGCATATTGTGCAGACAGGTCAAAGTAAAGGTAAATCATTTTAAGACTCACCTAAAACGAGCACACAGAACTCGTTGCCGCTCACTTTGGAGGCACATACAATGACGACGTAGGTGGGCAGGCACAGCTGGTGTTGAGGACCCTCACTGAGAGAGCGAAGCGACTCAGAGATGCCCTCTCCCAAAGAGTTATGGGTAACCACGACCTGGACGCTGCCCCCAGAGACGCTGGCTTCCAGCCGAGCCAGCCAGGGCAGCTGGGACGGGGAGATGGAGGGACCTCCGGGACAGCAGAACATGGCCTTCAAAACAATCTGCTCCAGCTCCTCCCTCAGAGGAATCTGCTCCGAGCCTGCAAGAAGAATAAATATGAAAACCGCAAAATACTGGTGGCTCGTTTCATCGGAATGTAAACTTCAGTTCTTCTCAGTCAGTGAAAAAGTTTGCAGTATGCAGAAACTGATTTCCTGATGCTGGTGAAAGTGAGGCTTTGTGCTGCTCACCTAAACGTGCAAGATACTGCAAAGTGAGCAGAATCATCGTCTCCACACTGAGAAGCTGGTTGCTGTTGAGGCCCAAAGTCTCCAGGGTTTTCTCTGTCAGCTGGTTGCTCTTATAGCAACTGACCAGCAGGGGGCTCACGACTATATCTCCAACATTCCCATAGAAATAAGGTAAAGTGCCATGCCCTAAGGAGAGAAGTTATCATTAGACAAAACACAAACATTTAGTAGCAAGATGAAACAACGTGTAACAACAACTCAACATTTGTTCAGCTGAACTGTAGCATCTTAAAAGAGTTGTTAATAATTTAATTTTGCTTTTTAGACACTTATTATTTCAATGCTGATACAAAAGGTAACAATGCCGAGGCAAACAGGAAATGGAAAACTAAACAAAAGAGAGGACCAAATTACAATGAGGAATAAATCATAATTTGTTAATATTCTATTGTGGCATCTAAATATATGCAGAAATATAGAAAAAGTCCTTGTATAAACTAAACATCTGCTCATACCAGTGATTTTCTGCTTGCAGTGTGACGCATTTTAACATTATTGATGGCCTTTGTTGAATGAATATGATCTCACATTTGTCTTGATCTCACATTTGTCATTTAAAAAGTTAACTACTTATATTTTTTGGGGAATACAGTATTGGTGTTTCACTGATATTCATCCTCTAATTAACTAAAATTTTCCAGTTTACTTAGTTATACCTAGTGCTAAAATGGGCTCAGATTCTGTTTTCCTGATGCTTAATGGTGATAAATATTGTTCTGTCATGCATGGTAGGGTGACACATCATTCGCTGTATTAAAAAAGAGCAGACCACTGAAATAAAAGCTGTACCGATGAGGATGACAGGGCGAACTCCTGACGTGTTGAGCAGGTTGTCGGGGACGATGACCGTCTCTCCAGCGGTGACCGGCTGGGGCTGAATCACTGCGGCTACAGGAGGCGGAGGAGAGGAAACTCCCAACACAGAACCTGGAGGGACAGGAAGTACATGTCAGCACAAAGATGAGACACTTACAGCCCAGTTGGTCATGGTTGACTTGGTAGCATGGTAGCATTGTTTTACATCAGCCAAAACACACTACAGTCAGTGATGGAATATTGCCAAGAACTTTTATTTAAGTACTGAACTTGAGTACAAATTCAAGGTACTTGTACCTAACCTGAGTATTTGCATTTTGTGAAACTTTATACTTTTCAAACTACTTATTACTTCTAACTATTTTTGTCTGAAATATTAGTAACTTGTCACTTTTTTTGATTTTTTTATACCCGTGTTGTCCAGTTAAAACCATGTATCTCTAATGGTAAATTTAGGAAAATTCTCCTACTTTTAAGGTAAATAAACTATTTAAATACCTTTTGGATTAGATAGGAAATGCACACTATTAAGAAAAGGGGCAGGAGGGATGATGCATGTGGCTACATAGGATAAATAACTTTAATATGATAGTTACTCTGCAGCTGTCTGGAAAAAACAGAAGTCTCTGCTTTACCACCAGACTGAGGACGATTTCTTTCCTCAAGCTTTGAGGCGTCTTAATTCATCCATTGATTCATCATTTGTTATATTTAACCATAACCGTAATTACACATGTTGTTGAAATCTTTCTCAATCATGCCTTTTTATAAAAATCATCTATGCAACCGGCTCTCCAGCTCTACCTCCATGGAGATGCTGAGTGAATCATCCCTGACAACCAGAGGATGTCAGTGATGTGGCACAAACATCCGCGGACCAAAAGACGGAGAGCGATTACAAACAAAACACACTGCAATACAGCACAGACACACATCTGCACACCTGCACACACAGAAGCTAAAAAAGGAAGAAAAACATGACGAAAACAAGAGGGTTGAATTACGACCCACCTCACACCAACCAATTACAGAGTAAATTATGGCTGATATGTCCTGATTGGGCTCAGGCACTGACCTGGAGGACAAACTATCGGCCGGATGGCTGGCACGGGGACGGCTGTTGGTGGGACAGGTACCAACGAGGTGGGATGCCAGCTCCTGTGGCGCTTCTTTGGAGGCCCAGAGTTCATGGCAGAGGATACTGAACATCAAAAACAGATACAGAGAAAAACATCAATGCAGGAGACACTGTGGCATATTCTCCATGGTTCTTCCTGAGGTTTCTTCCAGTTTTTCCTTTTACAAATTCTTTTCTAACTGGAATTCATGGTCACAGAAAATAGCCCATAAAGCCTCTTGTGGCTACATAAAATCTGATTGGACTTGACTTGAGAGTGGGGGACCTACCAGGACTGTCTCCTAAGTCAGCAGTGCGATACCCCTGACCCTGAGGCCCTAAAGAGACCTGGGAGGGGCTCAGTAAGGGAGGACGTCCATCAATACCCAGACCATTAGTTGGCCCGTTCACCCTCAGAGCTGTGGGTACTAGAGAGACACACACCATGCACAATAACACACATTAATACATCACAGATACTTATGACTTTGTTTTAATATACTTAGAATGTGTATTTGATGGTTAAAGACACAAGCCATGCTAACAGCTCTGTGAGGCTAATTAACGAATGAAAATGCTCAAAGCAAGTTTAGTGTACAGTGTTAAAATATCCAGAATAACACAAAACACAAAGCACAGCTGAGGATGATGACAGTTTCGTTAGCTTTGTCGGTATTTAATCACGAACTAAATTCTAAAAAAATGTAAATTTTGACCTGATGATGGCGCTAAAGGAGAAGTTACTAGCATAATTAGGGCTTATCCATCAGGCACCATGAATGTATTTTTATATAATGTAACAAATAATTGCACTTTCCAAATTTCCTACTCTACAGCCAAGCTGCTAGTTTCTTGTAAAATGAACGGCAGCTAATTGCAACATGAATAAAATGTAAAAAATAAAAATGTTTTCACAGCTGTAACTCAGCTGTAACTGTCTGCAGAGGCAGAGCAATACATAAAAATGAGTCAGTCCTAACAGTGGCTTATTGATTTCCTTTACATGAACGTCTATTGCCAATGACCGCATTGGACTTCTCCCACTCTCAATATTCACTTTGTTTGCAATACGCTGAAGCATTGATTGGTATGTGTAGCCTCTGCCTGTCAATATCACAACCTTGTAAAGGGGCTAATGGATAGCAAGGCCTTAAAAAGTCATTACAGCATTCCTTCCTTCAGTATTGATTAGTGTGTACATACATGCATATGTTTGTGTGTTTGTTGGTGTGTGTGTGTGTGTGTGTGTGTGTCAGCCTGAGGCAGATGTTAATCTTGGCTCCACGGTCAGTAACGGCTGCTTTATGCCGCACAAAAAAAAAACGTGTAGGCGAACCTTCTGCCAGCGTCAAAGAAAGGACGCAGCCAGGAATGTCGGACTGGAACTAACTCATATGTGGAGTAAGTTATCCTGCATGTTTGCTTGTAAGTAAGATGCAGCAAAATAACACACCATGCAGAGGGGAAATAAACTGACGAGGTAATTAGTTGAAAATAACATCACAAAAATTGCAGGTGTACTTATGAAGAGCTTCACCTATTGGTAGAGTCTTGTTTCCAGGTGTTGATGCCAGAGGTTTGAGGAAGCTGCAGTCTCTGCTGAGCTCCTGGCTCCCGAAAAACACAGACGATGTTTGCGTCGTTCTCGTGGGTGGAGAATCTGGTGGCAAAAAATAAAAGATGGCAGTTCAGGAAATTATCTTTAAATACACCTACACCCGTTAACTCCCTGTCATGCAGGTGCCTGCTGTGCTCTTTTTCTGCAGATGTGCTACAAATCTTTATGCAAAACTCGTAACTGCAGCTTTAACGCCCACTGCTCCCTTGATTGGTCCCTTTGGTTGCCTTTGACCTTCATGTATTAAAAAAATGATAAAAGTCTCAGCTGTGTCTCCATCCAATGCCCATCGCACGATAAAAACAACCCATAGACTCCCTTTTCATTAATCATTTCAGGATTAACAGACATTTTGAAAGGGAAAGGCGCATGTCAGCGACCTTTTCGGGAACAGGATGTACCTGGAGGTCGCAGTCAGGAGATTTTAGCCAAGAGTTATGTCAACAAATGAGCCCTGCAGCTCATCTGTCTGACACATTAGTGTGTGAGATCTCTGCTGACAGGCAGCTTCCAGGTTCAGAACAAATCAATAGTATAAGCCCAGGAGCTTTTTTCAATCAGAGAGGGAACAGGCGCTCCGGTTGTGAGAGGTCAGAAAGGAACAACATCTCCTTCAAAGAGGAGCAGAATTCACCTCATGTGACATTTAGCTACTGGTTAACCTGAAGACATTATTCAACTTTGCATTAATTTAGTATGAAGAGACATAATGAAGTTGTGTTCTGTGAAGATGTATGCTACCCAAATGCATATATTTACTTTTTAGCTTATAAATACTATGATGTAATTAAGGCAACGAAAATCAGATACTGCAAAAACAACTATTGATCATGACAAAAATAATGTAAATGTTATTTACTACTGATGAAATATCACTATGCCACCATAATCAACAACAGAGCAGCACAGCGAAGAATTAGGATAAAACCAAGCCTCCATCTGCTGAACACTGTAGTGGTTCAAGTGTCAGCTCATCTGACACATTTCAAGGCTTCACACCACCAGCTCTCTATGGCAACATCATGAACCTGTCTGCACATCACTACAGATGAGTGACTCTTTGTTGTGATATATGCATCTGCTTGCCATATAAGTAAGGATGTATAAATGTTAGTATGATCATCTTGTTTGAGGTTAATCCATCCAGCTTAAAGCGGATGGAAACGTGCATCTGTGCCGTGTGAAGTCCCACCTGAGAGGGAAAAGGGGGAGGAGCTGTGTCCACTGGTGCCTCCGTTCTCTTTACTGCTGAGAGAGGAGGACGAGCTGGGTTTGGACGTTGACGCGCTGCTGGAGAACTGACGTGTTTTACAGTCTGAGGAGGTGCAGAGAGGATTGACACAGACCATTACATGCAGTATAAATATCTAAATCAGTGAACTGGAGAGCTGGTACATGAGCCCAGAGATGAAAAGGAAGAAATTTCACGGTGCTTTTACCTTTCCAGCAGATAACGGGTCCTTTGCACAGAGCACCGTGAGAATTCTTCACCAGGTAGTATTTTAAGTGCTTCTGCTTCTTGGGCTGGGTGGATAACTTCAGGTTGATGTGGTTTGAAAACTCAGTAAAGTATCTGAAACCCTTTTCCCCACAGCCCACACAATTTCCTGAAAAACCTGGAAGCAGTTAAAGAAAAAATGGAATTATTATTCTTTTGTGACACGCCTTGTTTACACCCTAGCCCTCTGTATTTCCAGCACATGCTAACAACAGAGTGTAATCATTGTACCAGGACTTTAAAAAGAAGCTGATAGCTCTCCGTCTCAGACTGCAGAGAACAGACTGACCTAAAAGTGCATTTTTCCCATTCTCGTCAGGCAAAAAGCGGCGGTCCACGGCGCACACCAGGATGTGCTCGGGGATGCTGGGGGACTTGGCACCGACCAGCTCGAAGCCTGCTGGGACTTCGATGGGCTCTGTTGCTATGGAGACTAGGCGGATGTCCTTGCCGGCCTGACAGAAACCTGAAGAAAGGAAGAAAAGATGTTACATCTGAAAAATAAAGGACCTTTATGTAGATCCAGTTAATCTAGAACCATCTAATGCACAACGAATTGTGAACCTTTTAATGCAAATAATGGTTATACATGAGCTGTGTGCATTTTAAATACTATTTAATACAGATGTGTCTCTGTTATATCTTCAAAGAGTTATCAGTAGGGAGTTTCAAGATGAATAATTTTGTTTTTAATATCATATGCCGTTATAATCTCATTTAAATGAAACTAAAGTGGTAAATGCACTTGCTCCTGCCTATCTGTCTGCCTCTTCCACATCTCTTTTAAAGCTTTCTGGTGCAAACATTATCTGCGATTTATATGAAATGACAGCAGCACAGTTGGTCTCGTAGAAAGGTGAAATAGTGCCCTTGAAGGGAGTGGTCCGGAATAAAATGCGTCCATTTACTGCAAATAAGTAAACACATCAGAGGTCCCTATGAAACTAAATGAGGATATGAGTCATTTTATGAGTCATTTCGTGAGTCAAATTATACAATGAGTCATTTTTGAACCATGTTTTGCATTGTTGGAGTAGTGAGAAGACAATGTTTTTTGTGTAAAAATAAAAATAAAAAAGAGTTTATGATTTAAAAAAGAATCAATTGAGGATTTAATTAAATTTTGAGTAACAACAAAGTGTAATATGCAGAGATATAAAACCAAATCGTTCCCTCTGGTCACTTTAGATCCATGTTTTGGATTAGAGGGTTAGGTGAGAAAAGCAAAGACACTGAAAGCCTATTAGATTCTTTAACTATAATCATAATGTAGTTAATTAATTTTAAGTAAAAGGTCCTGTCTTTGAATATGTTGTATGTTTTTACAGCAGTAATCAAGTTTTTTATGGGGGGTGGGGGTTACCGTCCAGCGTGCAGCAGCCGTCAGGTGCAGGGGCCTGTAGGTAGGGAAGTGGAGGGCTGCTGCTGTCTGAGTCATCATCGTCCTCCAGCTCCTCCAGATCGTTTGAAGAGTGGCCATTCATAAGCTCGTGGCATGGCGGCTCCCTCCCGTGAAGGCTGGCCTTTGGCTTCATGTCTGATGGACAAGTTAAATACTGAAGCTAAATTTGAATCTCTGGTAACACTGTATTTAATTCCTAAAAATACCCAGAAAGTTTCTTGTAGAAACCTATGTAATTTGATGGTAATTATAGAGAATAATTCAGATTATTCTCTATAATTACTATTATCATTGCTCTATAATTGTTAAATAATTCAGATAATCTATACATAAATGAAGTACTAACGATACATTTGTCAATTTCTGTTTAAATGGACCTGATATTTCAAGACAGCTATGCTTGTAAATAATACCAGTTGCTGCTGAAATATAAGAAAACCACAGCTTTGAATTTTTTATCTGAATACCAATAACAACTTCAGTATTTTGATTAGATAATCCTGTCTAATGTCTATAATCCTGACACATTATAAAGTGAGATGTCTTTTAACCGTTTCCTGTGAGGTTCCTACCTTCCATGTTTCCAGTATACGGCTCCGGCTCAAGGTAGAGCTGTGTGAAGATGGGCTGTGGATCTCCACTGCTGGAGCGCAGAGACGCCTCAATGGAGTTATGAAGAGCCTCTTCGAATCGAGCAGACTTTAGCTGCCCGGCGTATGAATTCCCCATTTTCTGTGTGATTGAAGGGGAAGGAGCAGGTCAGAATACTGTCTGTTTCAAATAAATAATTAGTTAGGTAGAACAGCAGAGACAGCAAACCAGCAACAGGTGACTCTCACAAATCCATTCATGTTTTTAAATAAAAACAGCTGTATCCTCTGGTTGGGTCAGTGTATTAGATATTAACCAGTGCATGAAAACTGATATCTGTTTAGTAGTAATCAGAGGCACTTCAGCTGAATTTCTGCTTTATGCATCCAGCTGCAGATGCCTCCATGTACAATATGTCCTATTGCACAAGACTGAACCATAACTGATTAACTATATATATATATATTTGCATTACTAGGCTATACTGCAGCTTTTAACCTTGGGTAACTATGTTTTATACTTTAAAAAAGATGGTGGCATTCACAGTGAGGGAGGGTTATACGCTGCTAATAGCTTTGCTAGATCACAAAAATGCAAATTTGCTCTATGTTACTAAAAAAGAGAATGTTCTGTATCAACAAGCACTACAAGCACTGGACGAATACCATCTGTGAATAAAGGACCATTGTGTGGGATTTAGTGACATCTAGCAGTGAGGATGAAGGTCACAATCGATTAAAGCCAGTGTTTGGTTTGTCCTTTCCGGGCAACTGTACAAAACATGGCAGTGCAACATCAATGTTATTTTTTTCA